>JAUMHB010104462.1:13093-29310 GCA_032359685.1 Pittosporum tobira
GTGATAAAGATAAAATAATTGTCATGGTAACCTCCAGGGCCGCGTCATTTTTATACCATCATCATCTCAAATAGGATTATTTTTGTGGGACAAAAGGTTCGACAGATGGGACTTTTTTGTGGAGTGATACTTTAAAGTTTAGTTACATCATTAAATTTATTTAAACCAAGTTGTTCTTGCGTTTCAGTTGACAGGTTAAATCCAGAGTGACAAGAAAATGAACATTTAATCGTGGGAGAAATGTGCTAATTGGCATACAAGCTTCTTTGACGTTAAAAGGTTAAGAAGATAGTTTATCAGCAATTCAGCCAGGTCTCTAGTTTTACAGGTCTCTGCAGATACAGGCACATACTGCTAGAAAGTTGTACAAGAAAAACATTGTTTGTATATAGTTAGTTGCTTGTAATTTACTTTAACCTATTAAAATTGTGAATTGTTTTTGAAGTGGTGTGAATTCATTTACTTGTGCAGTGAATAAATCGGAAAGAGGGGGTTGGGGGGAAACATTTCTTGGTTCCACCTAATTGGGCGGGCCCCCGGGAGGAGGGTGGTGTGTGGGGTGTTGGTGGTGGTGGTGAACATTTCTTGGTCCCACCTAATTGGTAAATAACTGCTTTGTCAATAAACCAATATATATTGAAGTAATCTGTTGTTCGATATACATAGTTTCCGTATACGGTGGTATTCGTGGTGGTTAAATTATGGTTAATGGAAAGGTAGTGCATGTAGTTGGTGCTTGTGCATGTCATTTTATCGAGCATTTGGTTGGCGAGTTTTTTTCACTAGTGCATAAGTTGTTTCCTTGTTTTTGTCTTTTTGATATTTTTCTGTAGTCATTTTTTTTAATGGTAAATAAAGTAGTTTCTTTGTGACAAATCCATAAGCATCATGGTACACATGAGGGAAAAATAAAGTCACCAGGGAAAGCCCCAAGTGGATTTAACGGACGTAAGATTTGAATCTCATGTTACACTCTATTTATCTTTGTCAAGGCATTTTTATTTATTTAAGTTATTTTAATAATTTGACAAATGGAAAGATAAATATTACGTGCAACAATATATGAAATGTAACAGAATTTTTTTCTATTATTGATCAAAGATTTTTCTATGAAAAAAAACAAATTAGAGCTTGAAGAAGGGCAAGGAGGAGCTCTTGACCCACAATAGATAGAGGAGGATTGTTTTAATCACATAGTTTGGTTTGGGTTCTTCGAATATGGCGTCCTTGAGCCTTTCTATTTGTTTGTTTTAATCACAGATGGTCTCCCCATGGCCTTTTGCCTCTGAAAGCTTCATTCTTTCTTAATTTCCCGGCATCCATCCAACTTATTTTTTTCGGTCTTGTACCCTGACATCCCAGGAGATGATCTAAAATCACATACTTGAATCTCGATTGACAAGCTTAGCTTTTATAACCACTTTATTTATCTACCTAAAGTTGTGTAAAACAAATATGAAGCAAGACCTACTTCCATCCCAAGAACAATTGAAGAGAGTTATCTCCAGTCACCTCCGCCACATGGGGCTGTAGTCTGTTCTAAGGGTTGGGTTGTTTGCCCATTAAAGCGGTACGTGAGTTGAGTTCATGATGTCGTGAGACAATTTGGTCCATATCCTGTGTGGACATTAAGAGTATTGAGATGACATTTCTCTAGTACGAGAGTACCGGGAGGGACGCACATCTGGTGTACCAGTTTATCGTCGGTGCCAAACACAACTTGCACTCATTAAGATAGAATCTTATAACGGAAATCATCCTGCTATTCCAAAAAAATTTTCCATTCCTTGTTCAACAACCTACTATCCGCCCAATTGTTTATGAAATAAGCACTTTGGCTGGCTACCTTTGGTTAGAAGTTGATGACAGACCTTTTAAATTCTAGTCGATTTTCTATAACCACTACAAAGCTAGCTGATAAGCCGACCAAGGGAAGGCCCCTACTAAGATTATAAAAGGGGCATAGCCAGATATCTGAATAAGAACCCTGGTGACTGCGACTCAACCGATGAGGATATTATAAATAGTGTGAATATTCCACACAAAAGTTTTCTTTTAGTTCAAGATGATCAATATGTTGAATCAGAACAAGAGATTGCTAAGATTCACACGACACCTAGATTTGCCTTTTTCTCTTTTGTAAATATTGAGGTTTGTTTTCAACTTCTTCTAATTTCTGTATACACATCTTTTGATTTACACATCTTACCCATCTTGGAGCTACTACTTGGTGCAATAAAATATTAGACACACTTTTTAAAATACTGGATTTTGTGTTGAGACTTTTAACTTAAAAATATATATCGTTGACATTATTAACTAAATATGTAATAGTAATGACATGATAATATTCGTTCGTTCTAACTGAAATATAAACGTGACATGACATCCATTTCGAAGTTTCTTGCCTTACAGTCAGAATTAGAAATATACCCGGTGGAAATAACAGCTACCTTCAAAAATTGTCCTGGAATGGTTTGAATTTTAGACTATAAGGCGTATTCCAAAATAGCAGTTCCCTTTTCCGGAAATTTCAACTATTTTTTGATTTCTAAATCGAACTCCTGTTTTGGGATACGCAATTCCTGCAACATAAAATTGGGTCACCCACAAAAATTATGTTTCCAGCATAAAAACACTTGCAATTTTTAATATGGGGCTTCGTGATGCAGAGAACACCCTAGGAGAAATGAGAGCTCCAAGTTTGCGAAACCCTAACATCATTTGTGCAGGCTGACAACCAGTTTCCAGGACATTGTTCGCCCGATTAACCAGTCCAGGGCTGCGCAAGTGTCCAACCGAGAGACTTAAAACAAGAAAAGTCAATATTCCTAGAGATAATAAGACCTGTAAACGGGGGTTACTCTTACATCCAACTTTTCATCAATACTCGTTAATTGGATGGCAGTGTGTCTCACATTCCACAAGCTCAGAGAAAGCGAGCCAGCTAAACTAAAGCCTGAGAAAGCGGGCTGCAACTCAGTCACCTGATAGAGTTACATATGTAGAAGAAACGAGAAAGCCAACAATGAAAGACCATTTTACCTGCATCGATTGGCCTGGTCTAATTCGCGATATACGGAACTCGAGTTACTTAAATTGTTTGCTTTAACAAACACAAAACGGCTCCGAATCGCAACATATCTATTGTTACTTCTCTTCAGGTTAATGTGACTTTCTTAGTTCTTGTTGATATTTAAGGAAGCTATAAATAGATTATCATTATGTAATCGTACAATAGATGATACAACTCAAAAAACCTGACAATTTCTATTAGATTTGGTCAAGTATACATTTCAATTTACATTGAAGGGACACAATTTGGACATCTCTTACAACATAAAATCTGTATTGTTATATGCATAACCAAGGATAACAAGCCACTGATGCTCTCCTGCCTACTCAATATCTTTTACAGCATCCTGAGGCATACACATTAATAAAATGAAGTCAATAAAACCCGTACTGATCCAACGATCTAAAGAGTTACTATCTCCATCCCACAAGAAACGTCCATGTTTGACTTTTAATGTCAAATTGACCAATTTTCAAATCAAAAAATCACACGATTTTCCTAACTTATACGGAGTAGACAGTACTGTATCAATTTACTACTAACCCAAAGGTTCACAATTTCAAAAAGTAAAATAAAATATGCTTCAATTTAAATTGTAAAATTAAATTAGTCAATTGGACCTCAAAAGTCAAAGATGGACATTCGTTGTGGGACGGAGATACACAAGGAAAATGCTAGATGCATTACCTTGGCTAGCCGGGTTACATAAGTTGCAGCTAATGCTGTTGCCAATAGTCCTAAACCAAGTGTAATTATCTGACCATTTCCTCCATGTAAACCGACGTCTGATTCTTCTTGCTAAAACATCCCCAAAAAAATTGATAAAGGTTATTAGAATGACAACTGAATAAATGGAGCCGAAGTTCCAATACATAAATGCAATAATTCAGCAGAAAATTCAAATACGAGAAGGGAAATAGCAAATTTTAATTATATATTCTTTTCTGCAATCCATAAACAGAAACTGAGTCGTGCAACAGGTGTCCCCCAGTTCAAATGTTACAACTACAACAAGAGAAAATAACAAATATAATACGTTCTCTATGATCTTAATATGGTTTCGAAATATAATTACAAACGCCTGAGACTGAAAAATTGGATAAGAAATTATAGAGTATCTAACTTATACATAAGAGGGTCAAGTCACTCTATCAATTCAATCAATGAAATCTGGGTGGAATACAAACTTGTATCACTCATAAAGCTTGAGTTTATCATCCTCAGCTCTTGTCTAACTAGGTTCTCACAACCCCAAAAGTGGTGGCAGCTTCAGGGGAGCTGATAGCAAATCATCCAAAGGTGTCTATGTATTTCATTGCATTCATTTAAGGGTATAAAGGGAAGCAAAATTTATGTTTCGGATGAGTACACTTAAACTACTTACCAAGTGAAGTGGAAAAAGGGAGTGTATCTTTTTTGCTTTACTGAAGGTGAAGATTAAAGTGACATGTCCATAACTTAACTCGAGTAGATAACACTCCTTCCAATCCAAAATCTAAGAGCAAAACGAGTTTTTACTTTGTTCCAAAATGTAGGAGCAAACTGAATTTTAGAACACACCTTCATTTCAAATTCAATTATTTTCTTACACTTCCTTCCTCTACACTATCTCTCCCAAAGATCTTTCTAAAATCACTCCGACTTATCAAATTATGTCTCCTCATGTAATCTTTGTATCCAATTATTAAAACGTACTTTGCTCTTTACAATTATAATTTTTCTAAACAAACTATGTTATGAAATGTCCAGAAATGAATTTAAATAAACACCATGCGGACAATCTATAAAGCTACTTGTACCAATTTTTGACTGAAATAGATTGATATTTTCTTAATACTTAACTTTCTAGCAAAAATCTCTTATATTTTGGAACGGCGGGGGTAGCAATAAGAATATACTCACAATTATTGCTCGCCCAAATGCACCAGCACTAACATAAGCCCATGTTCCAGGAAGCATTCCTAACCAACTGCATAACAATTATGGGTATAATGTGTATAAGAAATAGTAGGAGGGTCGACAATAATATGCAAATCATCAAAATCCAACAAGGTATCTAATAATTTATGGTGGATATAATATAACTATATAAATACATTTAGTAGCATACATCTTAATTATGACTGTTAATTTTTTGTACGAGGACATAACTTTTAATCGTAGCTTCATAAGACCATGAATTGCCAAAAGTTCGACGCTATAGAGAATTTTGAGATCTATATGCACAGGTCTTATTTATTTCTTCGAAACAAAACACTTTTTCCGATTTTGAAACGTAAAGTTTGTTCAAATGAAATGGATCCCAAGGCTAAGCTGGTCAAAGGTCAACACACACACACACACACACACACACACACACACACACAGAGAGAGAGAGAGAGAGAGAGAGATGATGCTTCAAACTAATCAGAAACTTCAAAAGATCCATTCATAGAAGCGTTAAAATGCAAAATAAAATAAAATAAAATAAGCTAACCTTCCCAAAACATACGGGACGAACTTCACAGATGTAAGTCCATACAAATAATTCCCAAGAGAAAATGGAAGCAAAGGGCTCAAACGGAGAAGTGTAACAACTTTAAAACCATTTTCACCAATAGCTTTGTCAATCGCAAGAAATTTCTTGTTTCCCTCAACCATTTTAAGAATGCGGTCCCGAGCAAAATATCTGGCAATTAAAAATGAAACAGTTGCTGCCACCTGAAAATAAAATAAAATAAATAAAAAGTCAACTACAAATAATCATGACTATGGGTTTTCCATTTTATACATACAAAATATCAACTTACTGTTCCACTTATAGATACAATGACAGTTCCCGTGAGAGAACCAAATAATAGACCAGCTGACATAGTCAGAGGTATTGCTGGTATAGCAAGTACCTGGAAAAACATAAGAATCCAGAGTCAGCTTCCAAAAGATTCGATCAACCTTCTAAGGGAACTACCATTAAGAGCACCACAACTTCATCATGACTTTTAAGTTGGGCCTATGATGGGCGAAATGTGTTCTTTAGACAGTGGACTTAGCCCTGATTTGAAAATCGGTTGTTAAAGCATAATAAGCCCATAAAAGTACAGGATAACTTCTTGTACAAATGTAAATATTTTAGCATGCTAAATTACTTAAAAGGTCAAGTAGAATCACTCAAAAAACTCAACTGAAATATGAAGAACATAAATTCTGTGTGTTTAATAATGGGAAGTCAATGGGGAAACTTTCAATAAATTAAATGTAATCAGGAAAATGTGTCAAATGCTTACTTCTAGCCCAGCATAAACTGCTACAAATAGGGCATATCCAGCTGGCCCATAACCTGTTCAAGTGAGAACTTATGAGAATTTTGGAAAATAGTGCATCATTGGAAAAAAATGTAATTTAACAAATCTCCAACCATGTGTTAAACAACAATTCAAGGTAAACCACTGATGGGATTTGACTATTTTCTACCATTTGTTTTTAGATGTAAGCACTCCTTATCCTATGATTGGACCTAAAAGTACAATTTCATGGACTAATTAAAAGGGGTACTATTTAATACCGAGTTTCGCACAAAATTATGTAGTCCCTCACAAATGGTCTCAAGTGTAGAGTAAAATAAAAAATAGTCCATAGGATTGTAATTCTAGAACTAGTCATAATATTAAAAGGTGCTCATATGTACACAAAAGTAGAAAATAGTCCAATCACCCATTATTATTGCAAACAAAAATAGTCTAAGAGAATAGATGTAGGCCTAGGAGAGTCTACCAAACAGAAACATTTGTAGTTTTGAATTTGATGGATGGGTTTGTTTGACAGAATTAGTTCAATCCAGGGTAGAACTCCCAAGTTTGTCTGATTCAAAAAATTATAATAGTGAACCAAAGATTTAGTTGGTCTCAAAGCACACGAAATCTTTTGCAAAATTAACATAAAACTAGAACTATTCCCAAGTAATGATTAACCAACTACTGACCAATTAAAGTGGAGATTGCTATTGGCAACTAGCACAATTCTGAGAATTTTCATAATTTCACAGTAAAAGAAAAAGTCACTCATCTAGTATGTTGAATTTTAAAATTGTAGCCTTATTATCAATTCCATAATCGTATACAAATCTCAAGAGTGTATTTGGCAACTCAACTCTATGCATTGGAATTGTAATTGAAGGCTAAAGATAATTGAAGTTCACTTCTATGACTATGAGAACTTAAACACAATTTTTATTCCATTTCCAAGTTTTGGAGTTCAATTATGAAACACAACATTAATACAAGAAGAAAGAACAACACAAAAAAAGGCACATGTAGGGCCAGGTAAAGAACGCAAATATGTAGACAATCTACCATTATGAAGACACCAAAGTTGTGTACAATTGCAATATTACAACACTTATGTAATCCACCCAATTTTCATATTCCTAGCAGTGCCACTAAGCAGTGGCGATGCTACATAGAGAGTACGGTGGGATATAGCCCAGCTCACCTTGTGCTTTTTATGGAAATAATACTACCCTGTACTTGGCTGCCCAATAAATTAATGTTACTCTTTTTTTTCTTCCTTTTTCTTTTTCTTTTTTTGACTCTCTATTGGTAAAAAAATCCAATTTTAAGTTAGTAAGAAATTGATTGTCTTCCATTATCTAACTAAAATTTCGTAAGAAATTAATTGTCTACCATAATTTTTATCAGAGAAAAACAAACAGGGTATTCAATTTGGCAGATTTCTCCACCAAGGCAGTAACAGTAATACCAATTCATAAAAAACAAACACAATTTTTTCACAATTTCTCAAATGGGCACTCATATTATGCACAAATACCTTCAATAAACCCCGAAAATTGCGTCAGGAATGCATTGATCGGGTCCCTATAGATATACCCAACAGTCCCAAACCCACCAACAATACCCACAAGCAAAAGCCCAGCCAAAATGGTGCCTTTAACAGCAGCCCCCTCTTCCGACCCTCCATCCTCGTCCTCCCCACCTCTTGGGCCTTCGTCGTCGCCTTTCGGGTTCAAATTTATCATCCTCTTGAGGCTCTGAGGGGCATTAGTGGGAATTTTTTTAAGTGTCTGTTGATTTTTTTTGGTTTCTTTGAGAGATGAGCATGGTTTCAAGAAGTGGAAGCGCTTGGGTCTGAAACTGAAGAGAAATGAAGAGCAAGAGAAGGAGGAAGAAGGTGGGTTTGAGTGAGAAAAGTGAAAGATTGGACTGAGAGGGTTGGAGAGGCACGGTGGCCTCACACCACTTAGAGGGATTCGCATTTTAGCTGTGGAGTCCCTCCTCCTTGTGCAGGATAAGAGATTGTGACTTTGTGAGCGAGATTTGCCGTTTGTGTGTTGTTGCAAGTTGCAACACGTCTACCGGGGGAAAGTTTCCAATAGTTTGATTCTAAAACTTTGTTGGACATTTTTAATACTCCATAAATTCCAAAATTCTAATATATGTTCCTAAATTAAGAAAATATTTTTTATAAATATATTATTTAATTTAATTACAATATAAAAATCAATAGATTGAAAATTCCATTTCAGTTTATAATCCCACATAATAAATGTATATGTTATAAATAATATGAAAACGACGATTTATGAATTCAATTCAACAATATAACATGAAATATAATATATGAGAAAGAGAAAGAAAGAAACAAGTAGAACAATTGTAAATTGTTTTTATTTAATCATCTCAATATACTTACAATAGTTTTTATTTATGGGTTAAATAATACATGTATAATGTAAGTACAATGTATACATGAATGTATGTTATTAAATAGGATGAGATGAACCTATACATTGTAGGAGAGGATCTATGGAACAATACATATATGAAGGTGATACATCCACTTAATTCATTGTATTTTATAACACTTCCCATTGGATGTTCACCTTTGATTATATGCTATTTAGACCGCCTCATTAAAACATTGCCAAGAAAAACCTTGCGGGACAAAAATTTAGTGGAGGAAAAAGAGTACAGCGCGTATAATACTTCTCACGTCAATGGACATTTATAAATCTCATGGGCACCATCAATCAGGGATGGTTAATTTGATCCCCCTGATGGAAGTAATATTTCAAGGCAAAGCATCCATATTATATTTACAAGTTTCTCAAATTTGGAAGTAGGGAGAGATTTAGTAAACAAATATGCAAGATTGTCACTGGAGTAGATTTGATGAATATCTATTTCACCATTCTTTTGGAGTTCATGTGGATAAAATAATTTAGGTGAAATATGTTTAGTTCTGTCACTTTTAATAAATCCATCACGTACTTGTACAATGCAGGCCGCATTATCCTCAAAAAGTATAGTGGGGGCAATGGGCGCTAATATAAGAAACTTCACGTCCTAATCCTTCCTCATTATCCTCTTTAGGTCTGAATAGGTCATTGTCCACTTCAAGTGAACAAACAACCATTAGTGTGCTGAGATGATGAGATTTATCCATATTAAATGTCTATAATATTCTTTTTATATAATTAGACTGGTGTAATAAAACTCCTTCTAATAGGTGCTTAATCTTCAGGTCGAGACAATATTTGGTTCGACCCAAGTGTTTCATTTCAAATTCTTTCTTCAGGCAGGAACGAGCTTCTACAAGCTTTTTCGGAGTTTCGATTATATTCAAGTCATCAACATATACAGATTTAATTGCAAAGTCATTCAATGACTTTTTTATGAACACACATGAACATATTACATTATTTACATATCCTTACTGTAAGAGGTAATCACTTAACCGTTTGTACCACATGCGACAGGTTTATTTAAGACCATATAATGATCTTTGCAACTTAATATTATACATGTTATTTTCATTCTTTCCCATATAGAGAATTGAAAATCCTTCAGAGATTTTCATATATATATATATATATATATATATATATATATCAGTGCACAAATATGTAGTCACGACGTCCATTAAATGCATATCAAGATTCATACGTACTGCCATACTGATCAAATAACGGAACGTAATACTATCCATTACGGGAGAGTAAGTGGCATCAAAATCTATGTCGGGACTCCGCGAAAACCCTTAGATAATTAGCCTCGCTTTATATCTTACCACCTCATTCTTTTCAATATATTTTCGTACAAACACCCATTTATATCCGACAGAAAAAATATCTTTGGGTGTTCGGACAACAGGTCTAAAAACACAATATTTATTAAGCGAGTTTAGTTCTACCTTGATTGTCTCATACTATTTATTCCAATCTGAACGCTTTTGGTATTCAAGAATGATTTTTGATTCTGGATCCAGATTGTCTTTTGAGAAGCGCTATAGAGGAGGCAAAGGAGTCGTCGACGACAATTGTAATTCTATCATATCTCACTCCCGTATTCGAATAGTTTAATGCAACTTCTATATTAACATCAACCAAATTCTCGTCGTTTCCCATAACAATAGGACTTGGCCGTTCTGTTTTCCCGGGATTGTTATATGGAGCAGTTGCACTAATTTTACCGAAATTACTTTCTTCATGATTAATTTTTGCAGGAGACACATTAGGTGACTGAATTTATTTTCTTTTCTGCGTATTTATGTTTTTAGCCTTATGGGTAGTCCACGCTTCCCGCGTTGACTAGGCTCATCAGACATTTTTAGTCCTGAAGGGATCTCCACTCTAGGTAGTACGTTTTTTGCAGGAATATGGGACTTAATCACCCCTTTATGATCAGTAAATGCATAAGGCAGTTTACTTGCTAAGTTTTGCAAGTTAACAATCTTCTGAACTTCAAGTTCAGTCATGCTTGTACGCGGATCAAGATAATTTATTTGGTCGTCTTGCTAGAAAATTTTGCGGCATTCTTTAAGCTTCAGGCTTTCTCCCATAATGCCGAGAAATGTGCCTCATCAAATATATAATCAGCGAACCGGGAAGTAAACAAGTTACCCAAGTTTACGTTAAGGCCCCATTTTGGAACGCTGTTGAGGTGGTATTGGAACATATATGGCACAACCAAAAATGCGCAGATGGGAAACATCAGGTTCATATCCACGTACAAGTTGAATTGGAGATTAGTGGGTCGAATTCGAATAAGTGATGCAGCGTGCAATATCGCATGTCCCAATAAGCTAAAGGGTAATTTGGCATTTAACAGCAATGGTGCAGCAATTATTTTCAGGCGTTTAATTAAAGATTATGCTAGGCCATTCTGAGAATGAGTATGCGACACAAGATGCTCCACATCTATCCTAATGGCCATTAAAAGCCTTAGATGTAAACTCACCATCATTATCTAACTGGATCTTCTGGATTGGGTAATCAGAAAATTGTGAACGTAATTTAATCAGCTAAGTGAGCAATTTGGCAAAAGCCATATTACGCGTCAACAACAAATCAACATATGTCCAATCAGGACCATGAAGTACATGAAAGGTCCACATGCAGGGTAGATAGGCCCACAGATGTCTCCTTGAATTCTATGCAATAATATAGGAGATTCCACCTTTACTTTAGTACTAGACGGCCATACGATTAATTTACCCTTAGTACACGCATTGCATATATAATCAGTCGGTGAAGGGAGCCCATGATTTGTTAATTGATGCCCAACTGAATGTGCTAATATTCGGTGTATCATATTTGACCCTGGGTGACCCAAACGATCTTGCTATATCTGAAAACCTCCTGGGTTTTTGAACTTCAGGTTTATCGCAACATGTTTATTACCCATATGTATATAAGTATAATATAACATGGAGAAGAATGATGGTAACTTTTCCATAATTTGATTTATGTATCCACTCATTGGGTGAGATAGAAGTATTTTTTTTACCACCGTTAGTCTCGGTTTCAATGTGAAATCCATTGGAACGAATATATTTAAAACTAATTAAGTTCCTATTAGATCGTGGGCAAAATAAAGTGTCATTAATAATAATTTATATGCCCATTGGTAGTATTACACATGCTTTTCCGGAGCCTATAATTAATTTACTATCGCCTGAAATAGTGGTAATATTCCCTTAATATTTTTTCAATGTTTCAAAAAAACTTCATCTGCTGGAGGATAGTATGTGTAGTACCACTGTCGTCAAGACAAAAAATACCATTGTTCTCCTCGAGGTAATTGTGTAGCATCATTTTTTATTAATATAAAAATAAAGATAATAAGACATGAATGTGAATAAATATTAATACAAACTTAGAATAATATATATATATATATATATATACACACACACATACACTAATAATAACCATATTCATATAGCTTGTAAATGCGATTTAACTCGTTTATATATATGTTAATTCAATCTAAATAACCAAAATGATCAATATTAAGAGACATAGTAACCAGAGATAACTCTTTATTATCTATTGGAGACATTCTTGCAAAGTTGACTTCTCTTTTTCTCTCTTCTTGTTCTCTTTCATAGAGGTCAACCAGGTGTTTTGGAGTACGACAAGTGCGAGACCAATGCCCCATACAACCACATCTATGACAAACATTGATAGCAACCTGGTTAGGTACTTCTGGACCTTCTTTCCTTTGTGGACCACATCTAGGGTCATGTGAACCTCTATTTTGGCTATTATTAGGTTGTTTTTTCAAATTACACCTTTTGCCCTTCCAATGCATGTGGATCTTATTTTTATGACATGCAACATGTGCTTCAGATAGAGGTACAGATCCAACAGGACGAGAATTATGGTTTTGCATCAACAACTAGTTATGTTTTTTTTTGCGACAAGTAGTGTAGAGATTAACTCTGAATGTTTGGAGTAATTTTTTGCCCTGTACTACTGCTGGAGTACAAGGTTACTGGCATGGAAGGTGGATAATGTTTTCTCAAACATTTTAGTCTCTGTGACTTGCTGGCCCCAAAGTCTCAGTTGTGACATAATCTGGTGAATAATAGAATTGTATTATGCTATGGACTTAAAATCCTGAAAACGTAGATTGATCCACTCAAACCTGGCATGAGGAAGAACCACATCTTGTTGATGATCATAGTGATCCTTCATGGATTTTCATAGAAAAACAGGGTTCTCCTCATT
The DNA here is from genome assembly GCA_032359685.1 of Pittosporum tobira. NCBI lineage: Eukaryota > Viridiplantae > Streptophyta > Magnoliopsida > Apiales > Pittosporaceae > Pittosporum > Pittosporum tobira. Next base: position 26,176 of record JAUMHB010104462.1, read on the forward strand.
CAGATATTAAGCCTTTAAATCTTCATGTAAGTGGTGACGGATGAAGATAAGAGCCTTAGCCTTCTGGGCTGAAGAACAATCAGATTCAGAGGGAATGGATTAACTGAGATATAGTGATGTTAAATGTATCTTAACATCGAAAGCCCATGTTAGATAATTACCTACGGTAATATCTAACGTTGCAAACTATCTCTTGGTAATGTTTGACATGCTTAAAGAGAATTAAAAATATATATAATAACGAGAAAAACAAAAGATATGTTACCTTGAGCGATATCCAAGATTCTAACCGGTTCGTGTTGATAACTTGTTGTAAATAATATGAAAACGGCAATCCATGGATTCAACTCAATACTATAACATTAATATAGAAATATAATATATGAGAAAGATGAAGAAAGAAACATGTAGAACAATTGTAAATTCTCTTTATTTTATCATCTCAACATGCTTACAATAGCCTCTATTTATAGGCTAGATAATACATGTATAATGTAAGTACAATGTATACATGAATGTATGCTATTAAATGGGAGGAGGTGAACCTATACATTGTAGAAAGGGATGTACGGAACAATACATATATGAAGGTGATACATTCACTTAATTCATTGTATTTTATAAGAGTATCAATAATTTTCATTTGAATTATGACACATAATTAGCTTTAATATTGAAACTAATCAGGTATATTTTTACTAGATCCGTTAATCGCTAAGTCATATCTAAGGGTACTGAAAGTAGGTATATTTAAATTTTGAGGCTAAGATGACTGATGAGTATGTCTTAGCCTAAGTCTAGTGTGTAAGATGAGAACCATGAAATTATAAGATACTATGTTTGACTCTTTGAGAGTTAAATTCTTTCTTATTTTACTAATATTTTGATTATCTTTTAAGAAATTTGTTTGCCTTTGGTTTGCATGAATATTATAAATTAATGAACTAATGAATGTCAATATTTATTTGATTAATTACTCTTTTCATCCGAAATGATGACTAATTATATACACACTCATATTTAATAAAGTGATTAAGCGAGTACAAATTATTTAAGAAGTAAAAAATAATCTATATTATCTCTCATAATCTATATTATACATGGGGAGGCCGACTCTTTGCTTTTGACCTAGTGTACTTAGTGGACATATAATTTATTATAATTAAAATAAAATTTACCATTTTGATAAATTTGGAGCCAATTAAAACTCTTATTATTTGTTTATTATATTTTAAACTATAAGAAAAATATTTGCATACATGTACAAGTATATAAGAAAATATTGTAATTTAGAACATTAAACTAACTTTAGAAAAGTAAAAATTAATTTTTTACTGTTGACAAATCTATAACTGATTAAAAATCTCACTATTCATTCATATTTCATCGCACCTATATTCTATAAAAAAAATATTTAAATGCACACTACAAAGTTATTATTATTATAGAATTAATAGAGAGCAAGAAAAATAATATCAAATAGAGAGAGAAAGATGAGGAGAGAATGAATTCATAATTTTGCTACATAGAATAAGAGTTAAAAAGAAGGTGGGGAGGGGGAAAAAAAATGCTTAAATGAGTTAGTCTATATAGAAAATAAATGCAATTAGTTGGATGAAGATATCAAGTTGGTCGTTTGATTTTATGCAATCTCTCAAGTTATAGGATTCTCAAATTTTCTGTTCAAGGAGTCTGTAAAATATAAAGCTATGAGGAATGGAGAGATTTGGGTTTCAAAAGACGAAATAGGGATAAATTTAAAGATAAGGATATGATTTATGTGGGAAATCTCTCTAGGAGGGTTACAAGGGAAATTTTGAGCTCATTTTGCAAGATACATATCTATTAGGGCCATTGTTATTCATAAAAGATTATTAAAGAATGGTAGTGACTTTGATTTTATAAAGTGCTTGTTTGGTTCTAATTATTGAAACTAATTATAGATTATTTTCAAAAATCAACTACTTTAAAATTAATTTTTTATTAATTTAAATTTTTTTATAGGTTAAATATAACAATATTATCAATTTATCTTTAAAAAGTTAGTCAATGAATACTTTTTTCTTTGCTCAAAAAAATCTTTTATTAACAAATAAGTTATAAGTTATGATGAAGTATTTGTTAGATGGCCCTAAAGTTTATTTTAGCATTCATTTTTATTAACAAATAAGTTATTCAATAACATTTAATCCAAATCAAGATGGGAGATATTAGAGGAAGTAACCATTCAATGGAGGATAGTGGGAAAATGAATACTTGAGCCTTATCGTAGAATAAAGAGGAGAATGATATTTTAAGAAATAAGTTGAAGGAATATATATAAGATATGGAATCATTAAGGAGTTCTATAAGTGAATTTTTAGTTGTCTTTTTTAGCTTGTTGTATGTCTTTGAGAAATTTTGAGCTACTACAACTTGATAAACAAAGGAAGAGTTGTTAAATTATTTGATCAATGTTTGATTCATAAGAAAGTTCAGCTTTGCGAATAACAATGGATAGGAGTATAGGATCGTTGTAAATAGCATTTGTTTCATCAAGATATCTAATGTCAAATGTTTGATTCATAAGAAAGTTCAGCTTTGCGGATAACAATGGATAGGAGTATAGGATCGTTGTAAATAGCATTTGTTTCATCAAGATATCTAATGTCACATGATTGTTTCCTTTGATTCGGGTCAACTTTTTTTTTTTTTGGATCTGCACTATGAAACTTGATTTTAGTAATGTATGTTTTTTCATTTGTGAATCATGAAGAGCATATTTTATATTTTCAAAGAATTTTGTGAAAACTTGTGACAGAATTTGGAGAATGTCGTTCTCATTCTCATTCTCATTCTCATCTTTTTTTTTTTATATTACATGTGCAGTTTTAATTTAAGCTTCTTATGGGCTTATAAGAAAGAACCTATGTGATTATGTAGTCTTATGTTATTTTTACATTCAAAATAGAGATGTAGTGTGACGCCCCCAAATTTTCACCTCTGAATCCTCGTGGAAATCTGGTCATCATATATCATCTCATCATATGGAGTTGCCAATATTCAACAACTCGCCCTGTTATATCTTACAAGGATCGCTCATACGAATAAATTTACACAGCGGAAACATAAAACTTAATTAAAAGTTAAAGTCTT
>JAUMHB010104573.1:1187-17160 GCA_032359685.1 Pittosporum tobira
AATTAATTCGGTTCGAGTCGCGTTGGACTCATGGGTTGTGTAGGGGGAGCTCTCCCAACATAATTTACTCCATTCAAAACTCGAAATTGAGACCTCAGATGGAAAATTGGATTGCTTATCCACCCGACCCACATTATGTTAGTTTTGATGTGGTATTCTCGCAACAAAACAAGTACCACATCCATCTTGAAAAGAATATTATAAGCCAAAAGTAAATTATATTAAAATGAATGTCATAACACGTATATTAATAAAATTATTTGATTTATATTTATAAAAAAACTTATTTATGTGGAATGATGAAAATTTTAATTAACTTATATTTTTTCTCCCTCATCAAGTGAGACTTTATTAATTTGTTGATTTTCGATGTTCAGAACATCCTTTTAAGAAAGGGAGAAGTATATCCCAATTGCAATAATTTTCTATTATTTCAATCAATTTATAACCATTCAAATTCTCACTAAAATTTATTCTAAAAAATACTCTCTACATTTCAATTTATTTGTCCTAGTTTTCTGTTATTTTATCTCAATTTATTTGTGACTTTCCTTTAATATATTATTTTTTGTCAATTTTTTTCAACTCCACCTATATTTAATTACACAACTCTATTCTATTAGAACAATAACTCATTAAAAATAGAAAACTCATTACTCTTATCAAATTTTCTCTCTCTTTCTACTACATATAACCAAATATTTTCATTGGTTCTCTCATTAATTAACAAGATAAGAAGGATATTTTAGAGAAAACATTATTTTTCTTAATAGACGTGCATTTTTCAATCAAGACAAGTAAATTAGGAATGGGTGGAGTAGTAAAAAATACTACACACACACACTTAGTGGGTGCTTGAAAGACTGATACTTCTTCCATCCCAAAAAAGAATGACTAAAACACTTAAATTATAAAATTTAAGAAAAGCAACTTTTAAAGAGAGATAACTTTTAAACCACAAAAATATTTTAGTATTTCTATTAAAAAAAAAATCTTCTAAACATGCAACATATAATTAATTGAAATATATGTTCAAATTATTTATTTTAGAACAACAAACGAATATCTAGTCTCATTTTTTTGGGATAGATAAAGTGAGATGTTGTCTGATGCAAGAGAAAATATCCGTAAAGAAATTTTTTATATTTTAATGTTCATGGTGAATTAATTTATTTTATGTATTTTTATTTATTAGTTAGCGTAGTTCAATAGTTTAGTTTAAATAAACTTTATATTAAGTTGATCTAAGTTAGGAGTGAAAATTTCCAAATTAATAATAATGCAGGAGAAAATATTTGTGAAGATCATGATTTCTTTATATTTTAGTGTTCATGGTAATTTGATGTTCACGGATATTTTCTCCTGGATCATCGTCTCTCATTTTCTACTAATTACAAACATTTCAAGACTTAACCGAAACCAAACCGAATCATGTGGAACTATAAAAAAAAGTGAGAAAGAGAACACAGTATTAGACCATTGTATTGGCTGAGATCGAAGAAGGCAACCCAATGATCTGTATAAACCACCCCATACATTAGTTCTAGGTTCAAATCTCACCTTATTCTTGAAATTTAGTCGTCGATGATACAAAAAAGTGTAAGTTGTTAACCTACTTAATTTGTTTATAATTAAGGTATGCCACCGCCTAATTACTAATTGCTGAACAAAATCTAAAACTCATCCCAGGAATATATACCACCAATAGCCATTGATGATATATTCCTATGGAACTCCTCTCGGAAAAGGAAGAATCACCGTTCGGTATTTTACATTACCAAATGGGATTAACGTTGCAAAAAGCAACTGCTGTTGTGCTTAATTCCTTTGAAGATCTCGACTCTGTCGCCTTCACCACCAACTTAAAATCAAAGTTGCAGACGAAAGTTTTTACCATTGGCCCCTCAAACCTAATATCATCCCCAGCACCACCAACACCATCATCTGATGCGAATGGCTGCCTAGATTTCTTGGACAAAAACAAAGCTGCATCAGTGAAGCTGAATCGGGAAAATAGTGTCATGGGCTCCTCAGTCGCAACTGCCTAAATTTATAAATGAATTTTAAAAAGTTTAAAATAAATATTTCTTTTCTACACTAAAAAAGTATAAAAAAAGTTACATTTTAAACACCCATTTTTAAATTTTAATTTATTATTTGTTATAAATTAAAGCAAAAAATAAAAAAATAATAAAGAAAGAAAGCAAGCACAAATAAATAAATAAATAAATAAATATGATAAAGGACGTTGAGTCGTGTCCACCTTTAACTTGCTAACAAGAAAGTCAAAAAATAAAAAAATAAAAAAGATAACAAGCAATATGGACTGAACCACGTTCATCACCCTTGCACACTTTTATAGTAAGAGTATAGAAAATCAAGCATGTAAGCTTTGAGTGTTTTGAAAAATATATTTCTGGAACACATAGGGCATGTGTTACACCTCCAGAAGCACTTTATATGCGCTTGAGCACATAGCACTTTTTCGTCTTCTTCGTATTTGCATTAAGTGATTTGGACTTACTTTAAATTTATAATTTCCGATTGATAATCGATGTAGTAAATATATTTATATATAGTAATGTTACGTAAATTAACAGATATATTAACAAATTATATACAAATTGACGTGTCAAATTATAATTAATTATAATGACATACTCACTCTATGTATAATCAAATATCTATTAATTATAATTTAACACGTCTTTTTGTATATATTTTATTAGTGCATCTATCAATGTTTATAGTATTACTCATTCACATATTACTATTTCTAAATCAAGATAATTTCAGCGATAACTAGCATTTAAATTTTGTAACAGACCATCCCAACGAAATTATGATATTATAGATTTTCTCATCTCTGTGTATAGTCAAATAAGTAAATTTTCTAATCCATATATATTTAAAAAACTGAACTTAAAGGAAAAAATATCAAAATTTTCATTAATGTGACAAAGTTTCAGGGCTTTCCCCGTGATATTGTTGTCATACTTTTTAACGATTTGGTGTCATTTTGTTTATATTCTATTTTTCGGCAAAAATATCAAAATTTTCATTGTACTAATATGTAATTTATAAATTAATCATTGAACTGCATTTTTTTTTATAGTTAATTTACTAAATTTGTCATTTTGCTACACGAGTTCAACCTTTCGTTAAGTTTGTTAAGTACTTATTAGAATATCTACGTGACACGGGACAACTAGCATGACATAAAATTTATTTTGCGAGAAAAATACCAAAGTGGTCACTGTACTGATACTGAATGTACAAATTAGTCACTAAACCTAATTTTTGTACAATTCACTCATTGAACTTATCATTTTAGTACACTCTGTCATCATTTTCCTTATTTGTATTGACTTTAAACGGTTCAGTCATGTTAGATGGTCACTTTGAGAAAATAATATATTTTAAAATTGTTTATTTTAGTTGATGTTGAAAAAGTCCTGAGTTTAGTATATAAGAATATATTAAATTTATTTGAAGGAGCTAGTCAATAAGTAATTTAGATTTATTTATTTTTTAATAGCTTATAATTCATTTAAGTTAACAAATAAATTTTAAACTATTTTGAAATAAACTATGACAAACATAATCTAAATTAGACATGACCACATTTTTCAAAAGTGTAGCACATGTAAAAGGATCAATTTATATCAAGATTAGTTATCTTTTTTTTATTATTATATTTGTGTTAAAATTGGTTTTTACTAATTTAACACGTGGAGAAGAATTACAAAAAAAATATATCATGAATAATGCTATTTATTCAAAAACAAACTCATCAGCCAAGAGATTGACACGGTCACCACACCACTTCATAAAGAATCCCTAACTTAAGCTAACAAGTTACTCTAACTTTACATAAATTTGTGATCATAATCGAACCGGGTAAGTTTCTTGCAATACAAATACTATGTTGATTGCATATATTTATCTTCACATGTAGCAATAGTTGGATTTTATATTATATTAATTCAACAATTATATTATATTTAAATTTATTAAAGGAAAAAAATAATTATAAATTTTATATACAATATAACCCTGGATTGGATTTTATATTTAAATTTATTAACGGTAAAAAATAATTGTAAATTTTATATACAATATACCCTGAATTAGATTGAAACAAACAACATCTGCTGTGACAACAGATTTAGACTCTCAAACATCAAACAGCAAATTTGACACATCCTGCGACGCCGCCCCAAAGTTCAAACACAATCCCAACTCAACTAATCCTCCTTCACAGAACTCGGCAGCATTTGTCGTCGTGATCTTACCACACATTATCGAATAGGCAACGGTTGTAATTTCAGGCGAATCACAAAATATTTTCATTACATAAAATTAACTTTATTCACTAAATTTGAACAGAGTAAAAATTGAGTTACAATGCTTTGGAACTAATTTTGATGCCTCAAATTTACTTCTAGTCCATCATATATTTGGATTATTTGACCAAATTTTGTCAAAAATATACAAACTTCAATGTGAAAAAAAAAATACATTTAATTAAAAATAACGAAACATAAAATAACTAAATTGTACAACCAATGCATATCATAAACAAGAATCTTATTAACTAGTAATAACATAAACTAAGACAATCAATCCCTCTACAAAAGAGCGTGTAAAATAGTCAATCATAGCCTAAATGAAAGCAGAGGAACTCACTTTATTTTTTGGTACTTTTAAGACTTACATTACATCAATAAACCCAAACCGGCCCATCCCATGAGGTTTGATTCCCCAACATAATAATGGCTGCCGCTAATGCAGGCAACGCTAACTAGACGACGACAGATGGCTACCGCACATAGGATGATGTGGTACAACACGTATAACGTTTGATGAAATGGTATTATTAACAAATCTTCTTAGCTTTCATCTTTCCTCTTTTTCCCCACCGGGGGACATAGCAAAGGGGTAGGGTGGGGCAGAGCCCCAGTTGCACATTGTTCCACCTGTCCATTGGAAACACCCTGTTTCAAGGACTTCAAAACAGCCTTGGAAGCAAGTTTCTTAGCCGTCTTCTTATCCGAAGCGGTGCATGGGTATTTATGTGTTGTACCATTGGCTTCAACCTCTACTGTAATAGATGCCACGCCGTTATCAAAAGATACCACATCCTTTTTCAGCACATAGTGCTCCTTCTGGCATAATTCCTGCAATTCTCTTACCGGATGTAAAGTTACTGTCTCGGGCGAAACCATAGGCTCCAGAAGAGGCCTTATGCTATTGAAAACAATATCCTTTCTGTAACCCGAATCAACGAGAATTGCTCCTGCAAGAGATTCTATAATATCTCCGAGTACCTGCACCATATCAGGAAAATATTCCATGAGGACTTGTGCGTATGTAAACAAGTAGTTAAAAATAATTATTAAAAATTTATTTCTCTTTTCCCCCTCAAGTCCGTACAAGCAATATTTGCAGACTTCAAACATCATTTGTGCACAAAGATATTATGCAGTCAGACAGATGTGGAAACGGTGCAACTAGAAGTCTTGAAACCAAGAAAAAGAAGAAACAAGTGTATGCGTGACTAAGAAGCATAATGCAGATTCTTATCAAACTAAAAAAAAGGTGAAAGTTGAAGTTGCTTGTAACTGTCTCAATCTTAAAGAAATAATTGTTGATGAACTTGCTAACTAACAAATATAAACAGTTAACGCTGAGTTCTATTGAATTTAAAAGCAAGCAAGCATAGAATTGCGGGCATAGAATTGCGGGCATAGAATTCTGCCTACTTATGATTCAATCTCGTTTCTTTATGATTGTTGAATATAACCCCCACATTAAACCAAAATATCAATCATCTCCTTAATTGTCATAAAGCAAAAAGGATACAATAATAAACATTTCTGCTCCATAGAACACTAACCTTAGGAAAGGAGTACTCAGATTCCCATCCAAAAGTTGATTCCAAGATTAATTGATCAACATTATGAACAGTGGAAGCTATATGCCTGTGAAGTTCTTGCGAGGCATGGAGAATGTGTTTATGCAATCCAGCCTTAACTGCTGATTTGGCATAACAATCGTTGTTCACGGAAGCTGATCTCAGATCAGTTAGTAATCCAGGAGACATTCCAGGGTATTTATGGTATAGGTGCATGGTAATGAGATAATCCAGAACTGAATCCCCAAGAAATTCAAGACGCTGCAAAACAGTTCAGAGTAAGAAATTTCTCCAAACGAAATTTAAGTTACCCTGACAGGAAGTACAATCTCCATTCCACAAAAAGAGTACATTTGCAAAGAGTCCCATTTGCAAATTTTAAGGGTATGTTTTATCTCATCTTTGCCTCTTAATATATTGGCTATTTACTTAATGGTGGTGGCATGATTGTGAAATTTGTGATATTCGACTTTAGGACATTCTCTGTTGTTTTATACTATCATCACTCTGACTCTCTTTCTGTAACATCATTCGATTTATAGGGACTTTGTGAACATTACCTGATAACATCCGGGTATTTGAGGTAGCATGTATGAGCCATGAGTTAGCGCTTCTACTAGCAGAGAAGCATCACGGAATGAATAGTTTAGTATCGATTCCAGGTATTTGACGTTAAGAAGCTTCTCTGGATATACTGGAAAGTTACGCTCGTACTGTATGTTGAGAAAATCCACTTTTATGCCAAGCCAATCCATAAATGCTAAGGCTGCTAATTCACCTGCATTGCTAAGAAATGCACCAATAAGTGCCTCAACAACGTCAGCGACGACTTTACTTTTAAGCTTCCTTTTTCCTTTAGTAAATACTTTTGTTGTAGTGGAGAGCGACTTTTCATTTAGAGCCACTGAATGGTCACCGGGGATGATCCACATCTTAGGATCGAAGGGTTCGTTATGTATAAAGCCCTATAAAAAACAGAAGATATAACAATTTAGCCAAAAGAAAAAATTTTAAAATAAAAGAAAAGTGAAATTGCAACATGATTACAACAGTACAACAGTTAGGGATCAAGCAGATTCCCTTATGCATATATCAATTCCCAAAAAACTGATATTTCCACAAGGGAATCCATAGTTCCACAAGCTCCCTCAAACATAAATTTCATCCTCATAAAGTCAATAAACTCATTATGAATTTTAAGGGCAAGCTCGATTGCTTGTAATCTATAGACTGCGAAGACATCTTGACAGATATAACAGCCCTGTATTCTGGCAATGTGTAATTCTAAATACACAAACAAATCCACATAGTATGACCAACTACAAGTCGTTTTGTAAATTAGAAAAATAAATTAGTAGTATTGTAGTACGAAAATATTTACATTATAATATTTTAAACTAAAGTGTCACTTGAATAAAAAGATATGATGTGATATAATGAAACCCACAGACTCATAACAAACCCTTCTACGTTTAATAACCAAAAATATAAATATAGAGTTGCATATATCTGGCAAGCCATAACTTCCAGTATTTGTCAATGTATTCGTCAAAGTAGCATTTTAACTGCTATTAGCAAGACATCAAATACAGCATGACTTTGGATTTAAATACTGCGCCATCTGTATATAACAATAGGCTTTATCCGATAAACATATATATTAACATAGTTCTAAAAAAACACAAAATGCTGCAGAACATTCTAAAAAATAAATCACAAACAACAAGGCCAGAAGATTTCTAATTCAAAAACATAAAAACATTGCAATATAGTATTTTATTTATATACACCATCTGTATTCTCAATAGGGTCGAAAAGAATTTACCGGGAGATTGCGACTGCACCCGAGCTGGAATAGGTTAGCATTGGAAATGATTTTATCTTTTCTTGCACTAAGAACACCCTCATGTTTACTCTGATGTGTTTTAAATAGCTGTTGACAAGCAGCATACTTGAGAAATGAATCTCCAAGAGTCTCCAGGGATTCCAAATGAAATCTCTCTTGGCATTTCTTCGTAGTAATTGCTTCCAGCACCTAACAGAAACGGCTATGGCAAGTTAAACTGGAAGATCAAAGACAATATCCAGCAGTTGAGATTGCAATATCAAATTATATTGAATTGTCGAATTATCAGTTCACAAAATTTAATCAAAAAAGCACTAATATCTGCTACAGCCCACAGACAAAAGGTAATTTCTGTTTTCCACAATAAAATTTCACATTTCTTTCTAGCTTCTCAGTATAAGTGACTCAATATTAAAAAGAACATATAGCAACACAAGGAAACTAGGAAAGATACCTTGGTGGTTGGAACCATAATGGTTGGAATATCATTTTCCATGCAGTGCTCCACGTGCAACTTTTTCAAGCTGCTAGCAATGAGCAAAGACTCAATTCGATGCATGATAGATGGGGCAAACGAATAAGAATAAAAGGTATCGACGGATATAGGAGACATGATAATGGAGCAAAGTTCAGGTGGCAATTCCACAGATGCATTGCTTCGTTCTACATAGTACAACACAAATAAATATGATCATAGACAGGAATTGATCTCTTATTAGGTAAAATTACAAGTATCACCATAAAAAGTAGTTTGAATTTAGATAAACCACAAAAATAAAGATAAATAAATAGAAAAATAAAATAATTAATCATAATGACAAAGTAATCAATTGAACCTGTCTCCTTCTGTTCTCTCCTACATTTTCGAAGGTGATTCTGCACCGGAAAAATGTGTCGTCCATTAAGAAATTGTTCCCGTTCAAAATGCAAGTCAATGCCATACCTGTTATTTTGATCATTGTATAAGTATATCTTATTTATATAGTAAATATGAACTACTCACTAAAAGTATAAAGCCTCAACAATATCTTGGCAACACATAATAAGAATTCACGAACCGTTTTTTATAGTATTCCTTGTAGGTAATAGCTTCTCCAGTCCTCATTTTTAACAGTGAATTCCCTTCCAAGCCATCTATAGTACAAGTTATGCAGTATACATAACCATTATGAGGTGTGCAGACCAAAGAATTCTCCAAAATGCATCTGCAGACCATCCCCTTTTTTGTGTGCACCATATGATCTTGACCTTTGGGGAGCAAACAAGCTGTGTGATCATGGAAGAGATTTGTGCTTGGAAACAGTACAGAACGAACACATCTCCAATCAATGATCGGCTGCTGTTTGGAGCCAGTAGATGGGAGCAAAAGATAGTCAAAAAGGGCAGGATCATCTTTTGGTTGAAATACATCTGAAGTCTCTTTCAGCTTATTCAAATTGTTATCAAGAAGAACTCTGAACATCGTAACTTGAAACCTCCTACAGAAGAGAACCTGGCAACATAAAGCTCCATGACCATCAAAAAAGGACAACATAATCCCTCAGTCCCAAGATAAAAGCTACATTACTAACTTGGGTAGCCCTAAGTTATTTATCTACTTCTAATAATGAAACATTTATCCAGCTTTTCCCAATAATTAATGTGTGAAAAATACATTCTCTCCAAATTTAAAGGCATGTCCCCATAATGAGTTGAATAGAAAAACTTGAGTCACTTTATCCTGGAAACTTGAAAAGTCAGGTCATGTCTAAGAGGTAGAGAGTATCACAGGCTTTCAATTAGGATGGACAACTACTTCATTTTATCTTTCTTAACATGTGCAAAAAGTCGACCAGAGCTTTATCCTAAGACAGAGTACTTTTTATACTCCATCCCAAAATGAATGGCCAAGACGATCATTTTTTTAATCCAAAAATAATGACTAAGATTAGGGAGTAGAAATTTGCTTTTTGGTTTGTTAAATCTGACTTGCGTGGCCCAGGCTTAAGGATAGTAACATTACATATGTTTCCTCTCTCTCAAAAAGTGTTTCGATCATTTTTTTAAGGACGGAATAAGTATGGTTTAATGATTCAAGCTAAACTAGTCGAAGAAAATAAATCTACTTACTAATATATATCACCTGTTTAGAAGTAAGATTAATAACTCCAACATGTCTCGTGCAAACTGTCAAATCGCCCCTATCCACTTCTAAGTGAAAAGCCAAGTCGCCATCACCAAGACTAAGCTTAGTCGTCACAGCAAGCAAAAGGTTCTGAAGCGGGATATCATAATCAAAGTTCCTTTCTAACTCGATCAAATAGCAATGGTATGCCCTTCTAGAATCATTCAGACCTTGACTAACCAGTTCCCGCGGAACATAATTTTCATGTTCATCCACATAAGTGCCACAACCTATGAATCCCAATATTATCAGTTGTAAGAATCAGAAAAAGATAATACTCTCCGTTACACAAAAAGAGCTCCATTTTGACTTTTGAAAGTCCTTAAAATCCTAAATAAACTTAACTGAATCCACCTAAATTTAGTCAATACAATTGTGGATGTTGTAAACTAATAAAAGTAAAACATTTGTTCCTTTCAATCCTATAATGAATCACATCAATTTTAAATTTTATAATTTCCAAATTGACTCTTAAAAATTGTAAAGGGACTCATTTTGTGAAACAAAGGGAGTATTACAAAAATACAAATTGACTATTAAAATTCGAAAAGGGACTCTTTTTGTCGAACAAAGTGAGTACTACAAAAATGAGGAACATAATTTCAAGAAACGGATAGTAAAAAGTAGAAGAAACACTTTCATAGAAGACAAAATAGATTACCCAATTCTTCTGCTTCGGTTTCTTCCACCATATCAGGCACAAGTTTATCAGTTAGGGAACCCATTTTGTGCAGCAGCTTGCATGCTTCTAGGCATGCAAGTTGCTTCAGCGTTTTGGTATTTCCATGAACAGTGACACTAGGCAATGAACAACTTTTGGGAAAATATAAGGTGCATGTTTGCAGTTCCTTATTAATATCACACCTAGGATAGGGTTTGGTATACCTAGGAATAACCAAAGAAAAGAAATATAAGCAATTAAAGAAATGAGAAGGAGAACAGAATGTGAGTATTAAGATGAAGTGACAAACAAGAGAAAAACCTAAGCTTTTTATTTAAAAAAGTATATTATCTAAAAAAACCTTCTTTTTCTATCTAACTTAGAACATAAAAAAATAAACATAAACTAGAAGACGTTTTGTAGAGAATGGAGAACATACCCATCAGAAGGTAGCCGAGAGCAATAGAAGTAAATCAACGACACACTAGAACTCAAAGTTACAATTGCTCCAGTTGTGTCAACTCGATAAAACATTTCTTTATAGAGTTCACAGTCAAGTGGCTGACAAGGAACGTCAGCATGGCGTATTGACTCCTGCCTCATTATGTTTCCACTAGCAAGATACGTCTTTACTCGAGCAAGTGTAGAATTATCCCCACTACAAGTCCAAAAAATCAGTTACAAGAAATTTTGATTATTTTTTTATTAAGTAAAGAAAAACTTTTATTAACCATGCACTATTTCTTTTGATTCTAGCAAATTAGCATTATGTCATTAAATAAAAGTTGGAAGACACAAACAAAAGTTCAATTGGATAGAACTTGAATAAGAACTAATGAAGCACCTATATGAGTGCATGGACAAGCATGATAAGGGAAAGTACAGAGAAAACCAGCTATCTTAGCAATCAATATTACGACTCCCCTGTTCCATAAAGAGAGTTCAATTTTGAATCATTTTTGTCCACAAACAAGTACCTTTTTCATTTATGGTAATATAAAATGATATAATTTCTTCAAGTTTACCATTATTTGAGGTGTAAACATGAATGGAATTGGAATATCTCCTTAATATGTACAAATTTATGAAATGGAACCCTTTTTGTGGAACATGAGAAGTATAAATCAGTAGGAAACACACCTTTCCACCAATAACAGGAAGTCTGAATTCTGCATTCGAGCCCGACCTCGGGATTGAATAAAACTACAAATTGTAGCTGATGGGTCAAATCTTACAACAAGATTGCAACTCTGAACATCCAACCCTTCTTCAAGTATTGATGTCGCAACAATTATGTTCACCTGCCACACATTGTCAAGAAAACATGTAAGCACTTCACTAAGTAATCATTAATTATATCTAATTGGAAAAGATTATACAAAGAAACAATACCGTGCCCTTGCGAAATTCTTCAACAATTTTATTTTGTGTCTTCCTACTCTGTGCCTGCAGACTCGTATTGGTGCCTGCTGTATATTCTGTTTTCCATCCACTTAAACTTGGAAGCAACTTATTCAAAAGCTTGCAAAGAACAATGGCTGTTATGACCCTTTCTACGAACACTATACATCTCAGATCCTTTAAATCCCTGTATAGATAAATCACGTAACAACAGTAATAAGAGATATGTACAGGTAATTTCCCAAATACATAAATACGCGCGTGTGTTTGTCAGCATTTAAGAATTGAAACCAGGTATCATTACAAATAGCTAACTATCCATTTGAATCTAAATTGCTAGAATCGTCTCACCACCAAATCAATTGAATTTATGGAAATTTCCTCAAGTCCATTGGGCTGGTATAAAATATGCCAAACAAGAAAAGCTTAATCATGTAGGGGTCTACGAACCTGTATTCAAGTAGAGATTCTACAAGACATACGACTTTACTTGAAAGAAACCCATCTGCAACATTAGCTTTCAAGTCTCCACCAATAGACCAATCAGGATCTAAAGAAGAAATGTATAAAGAAAATTAAAAAATAAAAAAAAAAGAATTAGTCACAAGGAAAGACTGGTACAGAAATATAGACCAAGGAATTCAAATATTTTATTTCTTACATCAGGAAAGAAAAAAAGACATACCTGAAGGTATACGATTGGAGAAAATATTATATGTGTCCAAACTGAAATTTCTAACAATAGTCTCACTACAAACATCCAGCTTTCCCCATGAAAATATGTCACTTTGTTCACACAATAAAGATTCTGCCGCCTATTATAAGCACAGATTTTTTGCTGACTAAGTCATTATCTAAAATACTCCCTCCGTTTCAAAACATAAGAGCGTTATTGACTTTTGAAAAATTAACTTATAAGCAGTAGTATTTTTAAATTTAAAATTACATGAATTTATTTGATTATGGTTAATATAGAAAATTGTACACAATTTGAAAGTTCTATTAGTATTAGTAATAAATTATTTGTCAAAAATTTCCTATGTTACCCCTAGAATCTAATGTCTGAAATATATACTCTGTCCAAATTTATTGAATTGACGAGACAAACTAATTTGAATTGTATTGGAATTAAATGAGTCCAGGTTAGAAAAATAGGGAGACAGAGAAAGTAGTTAAAGACTTTTAATTGTATCTGACAAATAGTTAATATGGATAATTTTGTCATTTTATTTGTTTTCTTAATTCAACCAGGACTTTTGTCTCGGGAGGGAGTAATAGTTAATTAGTTACATAAGCCAAATTTTCACTACTATTCATGTCAATTTGAATTTGAAACTGTTATAAATTGAATTTTGAAATTCAATAATGCTCTCATATTTTGAATCAGAGGGAGTACAAATTTAGGGAAACACAAAGTGTGATTAATTACCTTGAATGCCAGCCAAAGTCCCAGTTCTTCCAGACAAAACAGAAAGGTTGAATATAGCTTTTTTACTCTTATCATTGCAGATTCCACTACAGACTCTGATAGATCTGCTTTTTCAATGGAGGATTTATGCTGGTAGAAGTACATACCAACTTAAAGTTCATGAAAAGAAAATTTGACAAGCAATTGCAAGAGAAAAGGGGGGAAAAAAATTTGTTTGAAAGATTAAGCAGTACCTTTTTTCTCAAAGTCTTTAAATCATTTGCTAAAATACTGAATAAGGGATTCCAGACATTAATGTTTGTGTAACACTTCAGCTTTGGATTTGAAAATGGAATGTACTCAGCTATGACAGATTCGCTCTCACATGTATACACCTACAACAAAAGGGACACAATATTGATCAGTCATTTATTGACTCAATAGTTTGAGATAAAACAAGAGCTAAGGTTTAATTCCATAGGAAGACGGAAATTCTTGAGCGAGAAGTTTCAGATGCAAAAATATCATTAACCAATTCGTGAAAAAAAAAAAACTCAATTGCATTACTAAAGTATTATATCTCAAACCAACATACGGCAAAGGCACATAAAACATACAGGAAACAGCAATCATTGTAGAAAATATTATATATCTAGCTTTAGATTTATGGAATAACAGAAAACAGGACTCAATTCTATCTCTTAATAGATGCATATGAAAACACATACACCAATATGAAGTAACAAATACATGTAGTGATTGCCATTAAGTTGTTCAAGAAAAATTCACTGGACCTTTTTTAGGGAAGTGATACCTCCACAAAGGAAATTGATATTCACACAGGGCTCTCCTCACAATAATAATAGCAAAAATTCCATTGTGGTATTTGAAATGAAATCTCTCTTGGCATTTCATCATGTTTTCATTGATATAAAGGTTGAAAAAGAAAATTAATATAAAAGGCACCTTTGAATTCATTAGGTTCTCGAGTTCGTGAATCTGTTTCCAGTAGGCAGGTTCGGAGTTTGAACCTGAATTAAAAGAAACCCATTAATAGATTCAGCATTTCTATTCACTGGGCAAAATCAATGACAATAAGAGTAACTAACTCTAAACTATAAATGAAAAAATCAATAGGTTAATTTGTGCATACCTTTAGCCTTAATAGGAGAAGCAGTCATCCCAAATATTCTAGGAAGGTGGGAGTTATTGGAGTCCAATTGACGGTGATAAAATTCCTTCAATTGTATAAAATTGATTTAGATGATAATATATTTTACCACAAACAAAAGGGAGAAATGGAGGTTTTTCAATTAAACTATGCATCATATACATAAATCAAGGGAGAAAACAATACCATCATAATGCAAGCATAGGGGTGTTTTCCTCTAGCATTGTGGCACTCATCAAATATTAGAACCTTTATCATCTCAAGCTTCAAAAAGCTGTGCCTCAAGGCATTAAGCAAGATCATTGGTGTCATGACAAGCACCTGAAACACAATAGGAAAGAGTTGGTAAATCATAAACATGCCATAGATACAAATCACATTGCAGGAAAAGCCCACTACAAGAGAGGAAAAAGGAAAACTCAAAAGTAAAAAGAAACAGCTCGATTTCTAATCAGGTTGATATTATTACTATTTTTCATATCTAAAGTTTATTTAATTTGATTTTTGATTTTATTCAGGTTGTCAGTATAAACAAAACCAAACTGATTCTTGCCAAATATGATAAAAACTACTCCTTTTCACCATGCCTTCTACAGAATCAAACAAGCAAGATGAAATATCCTTCCGCCTCTAGTTTCTGATATCTGTCTCAGAGACCCTCATCATTATATTCCATTAATAAGAGAAATATCTCATTGTTTATGGAGGAAATGCACATTTAAGATATGTGTATCTCTGCATTTATAGAAAAGTAAATCTCTTGATATGCCTATTACAATTTTGCATATTGAAGCCTTATCGTGTAAATAATCATGTAAAGTGAAATATAAATTATGCTTACCTCATTTTCATCTTGTTGCTTCTTCCAATCGGCAGCGCTCCAATAGTCCACACCCATTTCTCCCCAATACTTTCCCACTTTCAAGTCAGTATACATTTTCACGACTTCAGCTTGCTAGTGTACAAATTATTAACCAGCCAAAAAAAAAAAAAAAAAAAAAAAAAAGGAATCAAATAATATAGATCAACAACAAAACAAATATTTTAAACTCAAGTGAACCCATCAAAATGAAAGAACTTTGGAGGATACAGAAACCATAAAAGATGACAAAAATTTTGACATACTTGAGTGACCAGAACAACAGTAGGGACCAAGAAAACAGCTATAGAAGGGGAAGGCTTTCGCAAAAGGTAAGCGTAGCTGCGCAGGAGCATAATGGCAATAAGGGTCTTCCCTGAACCAGTCTCCAAGAACACAATTGTATTCTGATTCATTGCTTTTTCTAGTGCTTCCAACTGATAACTGACAAAATAGAAAAAACCAAATAACAAAGCACAAAATTTACAAAATAAACTGATTAAAATTGTAAATATATGGAAAGATTTATTTATATATATATATATA
>JAUMHB010104684.1:0-29283 GCA_032359685.1 Pittosporum tobira
TCACTTTGACCTCTTTACTTTTAACTCCTATCCAAGTAACCCCTAATAAACTTAATTCATAACAATTTAATCCCAAGAAAATGTTAATCACCTTAAACAAATATCATTTTATGCAATTAAAACTAAAAAATTTTCATAAATCTTTATTTTGAATTTTCGGGGTCTCACATATGATTCATCTAATCTTAGTACAAAGAAATTTAGAACATAATTATATTAAGGAAGAAAAGAGAAGAGTTTAAAATAATAGAACCCATAAAGTTACTTGAATGAAAAGCTTTCGTCTTGTGGGAAAGCATCCACTGAGCACCGTCTACAAATACTGCTACTAAGCTACTAACTATGAATTATGAAAATTGATACATAAATTGTCTAGAGGTCTATGCTTTTTATAGGACAAGATACACAATCTGAATCTCTCTAAAATTTGTGCATGAACGGTCCGGATCGGATCTCTCTTGCATAATCAGAACCGGAATATAAAAATTCATGCCAACAACTTTGTCCTAGTTTGATTATGATTTGCCCCTTGTCCATTTCAAGCCCAAATTTGCACCATATATGCCCAAAAACCTATAAAATAAAGTTCAAACAAAGAGTAGTAATCCAAACTAAAAATATAACAATTATTTCATATTTGATTAGGCTTTTTAAGCAAATAATGATAAATCAAAAGTAAAAGATATTAAAATATTAAGTACTAAAAAGTTTTTATCAAATTCCCTCAATGTTAAACTCTTGTTTGTTCTTAAACAAACTAATCAATAAACATATCTAAGGGAAATTCAACCTCTTGATTTATAATTCTCAAACCAAACAAATTAATTAATTTAGTAAAACAAATAATCAAAAACTAACAATTTATAAGTTATAAATCAACACCAAATCATGCACATGCAAAACTCCACATAATTTAAACCATAAATATCTATAACAAGTCTCAAATATTTTAAAACTCCTCTACTCCCTACAAGTTGTTATACAAGTGTTCGCGTGCTCATGTACAGAAAGTATTAACTCATAGATATTTAAAATATCTCAGTTGGACTTTTATCTTTAAACTTTGTACTATAGGCCTCCGACCAATGGACGGTTTCTCTTACCCATCGGCATGAATCGTCTTCTCGAATACCAAGATCTCAAAGGAGTACTTGATTTTTCCTCGCATTTTTTTATTCATAGGCTTTGCTTATAGAATTGATGGACATTTTGCTCATGTTTCTTTTCAACTCTTTTATATATATATATATATATATATATATATATATATCCTTCAAAGACGTAGAAATTGTAAGAAATTTCAGAAGATCGATCAGAACGACTTCCATTATTTCTTTTACTTAATCATCATGTGGTTTGCCAAATACCTTGTCGTCATTTTTTATGTTTTAGCCTTTTCATTGTTTGATCAATTTTTTTTTTTTTTGACTTTCTGGTATCCAGTATTCCATTAGGGACCCGACTAATGTCCGACTAATTTGAAATTAAGTCAGGTTAGACTATATAGACTATATAAGCAGTAAAACTCTCTCTCCCAATGTTTCATACAGTTGCGTTCCCCTGCGTTCCCAGGGCTCACCTTAGCTATTGCCATGCTTAGCCGATTCGTAGCTATAACTTTGTGGTAATAAAGTACTTATATATGTGCTGGGACTAACTTGACCATTAACCAAGTCTAAACTTCAGTTCCAGCTGGGCACACGTTGGCAAGAGTATGTTCACTTGAAACACGGGAAACACGAGGGTTTGTTCCCTCGTTCCCCTCTCCGATACTTAAGTTAGTTGAGATTAAGATGATAATATGAGTATTAAGTAGGAGAGGGTGGAATTTACCGTGTGTTTGAGTATATATTTTGGCAGAGTTTTGGATCTGTTTTTTGTGTTGAGAGCGGATCCCCCCATTTGTGCAAATGAGGCAGTATATGTAGAGCTGGCCTTGACCCGCAGCCCGATAAAATAAGCATGGTCAGGGTCAGGGTAGCTGATTGGACGCTGACTTGGAACTTGTTTATGGCTTTTGAGCTGCTGGACCCGAATCAGGCTGAGTCAGACCTAATCGATAGAATAGATTGTACCCGCTAACTGGGAAGACCTGGGCCCAAGGCGCATAGTTTGAAAGCCGGACAGAGATGGGTGACAGCTCTTTCCGGGGGCCGAGGACCAGGATCGGGAGATGGGTGCCAGCTCCTCCCGGGGGCCGAGGGCCGAGGGCCGGGATCGGTCATTCTTTAGGCGAGACGAATAGTCGAGTCTCAAGAGTGGCCGATCGTATGAATTGTCACATGAGATGACACATTTGCCCTGATTAGAGCTAGGGTGAAAACCCTAACCCTAATTTGGGACAATCTCCATCAATATGTATACAAAACTCTGTGCAACAAATAATATTTTGACCGTAAAGGGACAATTTATGGGGCCGACGCTGCATCTATAACCAAGGAAAACAAAACATTACAATTCATTGATACGTACAGTAAATTTGGGACTTAATTTGTATATTTAATTAAATAATTGTACCGATATATATATATATATATATATATATTTGCCCAATCCAACCAGGTAAAGTTTTTAAGCAAAAGCTGAAATTTTCGAGGGAGGAAGGCACTCTATGGTGGCACACTCATAGTGACTGATCACGAGCTACGGTCCATGAGCCTATTCTCATCTATCCCAAGCGTCGCACTACCTATCCCTTCCCTTTCAAGGGAGGAAGGCGCTCTATGGTGGCACGCTCATAGTGACCAGTCACGAGCTACGGTCCATGGGCCTATTCTCGTCTATCCCAAGCGTCGCACTACCTATCCCTTCCCTTTCAAGGGAGGAAGGCGCTCTATGGTGGCACGCTCATAGTGACTAGTCACGAGCTACGGTCCATGGGCCTATTCTCATCTATCCCAAGCGTCGCACTACCTATCCCTTCCCCAAACCTCTGCAATAAGTTCCCATCATCTTAGGTACGTACGCACAATATTAATTAGTTAATTTTGTCATAATTAATTATTATCACAAATAATTGGTAATTAAAATATAACAGTTGATACAGAATATTAGATAAATAATACGACAGGTGATTTAAATATATTTGCTTAAAATATATTTTATCACCTTGGGTTTGTTCAAAGTTGCTTGCCACCACCTCTACTTTAAAAGTGAGAAAATTACCATATGTGGTCATTAAAATATTGCAAATTCTCTCCTGATAGTTTAGTCATTATAACGACATGCTAACAAAAACTCATGTTTACCCTTATATATATATGTTTTGCTCCGTTATTTCCCATACTTATACACTTGTTTTTGTCCTCTTTGCCATATTCTGTTTTTTTAATTATGCTAACAATTAGGGCTTGCTTGATATTGTTTCTTGGTTGGTTCAATGTTGTATTTTATGAGATTATCTAAAAGAAACACCTAGAGATTAATCGACGGCATGGCTTATTTCGAAGTGGGTCTTATAGCTTTTGTCCTCTATCCTCAAATTTGACCCTGCATGGTGGTGGGTTTGTTTGTTTTTTGATATTAACCAATTTAAAATAATGAATCATTTATTGTAACTGGTATAGTATATTTATATGTACCAAAAAAAAAAAGTATACTATATTTTATTTTATGACTTATTGTCCTGGATTTTAAAGATTGTATATCAAGTCATTTTTCTCAAATGTAGTCAAAAAATGTTATTCACTTTTGTATTTTTATTTTTATTTTTTTATTTTTGAGAGGGTATTTGTTTGGGGTGAAGTGGTTTGCTTCTAAAATTAAAAATAATTATTCCTTTTAGTGTTATATCCATTCTAAAATTAAAAATAGTACTAACTAAAATAGAGATTATGCTAATTATAAGGACAAATAGAGGTTATTTTAGTTATTCTCCCAAAAATACCAGCTATTAGAGAACCTAAAACATGCATTACACTTGTTTTTAGGTGAGTGTAATTCACTATCCATTAACTTGGATGTTTTTTTTGGTAAAATACAACACCTTAAAGACCACGGGTGGTAATTTGCTTGCTTTTAAACCGGAGGTGGTGGCAAGAAACTTTGAACAAACTATATGTGGCAAAATGTATTTCTCATTTTATAATATTATATTCTTCTCTACCTCAAATCAGCGGATGGGCTTTAAAGTTTAATTGGGTTGTTTAAAACTTAAGCCCATATATGAGGAAGTCGTGAACCAGATTATTTACGAAATTAATTTGGATTGAAGTCCAAATTGAGGAGGACAGAATAAGGAAGAGCAGCTAGTTGTTTTAATTTGAACTCGTAACTGGCCTTCATGCTTTGTTGACATATAAAGTTGTTAGAAAATATTTCTAATTGCCTATTAGGTTGTATAAGAGTTGAGATTAATTAAGTTTTATGTCACGTTCATTTATTTTTAAAATAAATTATCTTTTTTGAATAATAATAATAATAATAATAATATGAAGTTTAAAGTTTGTTTCTTTTTAATATTAAGTAAAAGAGTAATGATTATATTATATTTTTATTAAGACAAATACATTATTTTAGTTAACTATTTTGAAAGTCTGATATTGTTCAGGTTAAACACAATTATTTATTAACAAGTTATAGAAAATAATTTTAAATTTTGTGTAAATATTTTCCTAATTTATTAAAAATAAGAACTTTCAAATTTAGATATGAATTGAGTACATTAATAATCTTTGTATAATCTTTGATATTTTTTTTTATTGAAATGAAGGCAATTGATATTAATTTTAGTTTTGTATAAGTTTTACAAATTGTTTCTTTATTTGATAAATATAATTTTCATTTTTATAAAAAATCAAAGTGTTTCTTTTTATTTAAGCATATAATATTTTAAGCTAATTGGGCTTATGTACATATTGGGTTTATTATTATTATTATTATTATTATTATTTACAGGTTTTATATCTTAAGATATTAGACTTTATGAATTAGTCGATTTTTAGATAAAACTTTTATGTTTACGGTATCTAATATTTGATTGGAACATAAGCACATTAAATTTTTTATGTAATAATGGTGGAGTAAATAAGAATTTTAGTGGGAAGAGAAGTAGGTTGGTTGTATTTAGTTTTATACTTTATTAGTCTTATAAATATATAACTCGCTAAGTTATAAGTGAGTCATATGCAAAATCCGAATATGTCATTTATGAATTATATAATGAATATTGATGTAAAGGTTATTTATGTCCAAAAAGTGACAAAATAGTAAACCAAAAACCTAGATTGACTTGCTGAGTTTTAACTTACTTGTACTTTTATGTATATTTGCTCAAACGCTCGACTTTGTCAGACTATACACAATTATTTATTAATATATTATAAATATTTTATATAATTGTTTTAATATTTAATTAGTTTTAAGTTAAAACAATTGATATATATATATATATATATATATATAAATTACTTACTTATTTGATAAATATGTTTTTAAATTTTATTTTAAGCAAACTATTTGATTTTGTTGTTACGCAAATAATTTTTTTTTTTTTTTTTTTTTTTTTTTTTTTAAAGTTGATTGAGCTTATGTTCATATAAACTCAAATTAGAAATTATTTGTAATTTTTTAAGTTTTTACTACCCATTTTATATTTCCTATATGTAAACTTACTAATATACTTAAATAGGGATTATATATGAAAGCTAATAGACATATTATATTAATAACAATTTTGTAATTATATATTTGTTGGAGGTCTAGATTTAATAATTTGTAATTAAAATGTAGGCTAATGGTGATTTTTTTTAATAAAGATTATAAATGAAAAATAATAGACACATTATAATTATTTTTATTAATAATAAATTTTTAGCAACAAATTTGTATTTGTGTATTTGTTAGAGTTTAGATTTATATTTGTAATTAAAATATATTGGTTGGTTCTAAAATTTCATATGTCTTGTGCTTTATATATATATTGGTTGGTTCTAAAGTCCAACGTTACTAAAGATAGATACAATTATTTATTAATGTATTTTAATAATACAATTAATATAATTATGATTGAGAAGATCTATAGGCTATTTACATTTAACATTAAAAATAGTCTATTTAATATTGTAAATATCAAGTTAATTAACTCACTACTAAGTCAATTAGCTATGCCCTTGATGAATTATAAATAAATAAATATTAAGTCGAGGGTCATTTATATTCATTATTTAACATGTGATCGATAAGGGAATAACATCCATAAATTCTATTATATGATTGTCAAATTAATTAATTCAATTAGGTAATAATACGTCTTACAAGTTATAAAATTTGTCATTTTTATAATTATATAAATTAAAATTGAATAAATTCATGTAATCTTTGAATTTAAAAATATTATGTCCACATAAATTGTATTTACATATAGTTTAGTTATATTCCAATGACTAGAAATGTAAATATACTTCTACATGCTACGAATCTGTGCCAAAATAGCACCAAAAATTCCAACTACCTAATAAAGATGAAATAAAATATATTGAGAAATGTTATTTCTATAAAACAAGTTTGATATTTTTTGCAAAGCTTTTCACATCAATATAGATCTTATTTATCAATTATCACTTGAGAGAAACTTGTGAAAATATATGTACTTAGATTATCATTTTATTCTTATGAACTTCATTTTGGGAAATAAAGTTTGTTATTTGACCCTTTTTTTTGGTAATAAAAAAAATTAAAAAAATTAAAATGAATACAATAAATAAAACTCATAATATTCGAATTTTTTTCATTTAAGTTCAATTAATCATAAATTTTAAACTAAATAATTTTTTTATCAATTGATTTGAATGAACTCTTAAATTTAATTAACTTTTATTTTATTTAATTAATTATCATTTGAACATGTCTAGGCGCTAAATCCTTCTGTCGTCTAAATTTATATACCAATTGTAAGAAATAGTGAAGGCATACGCATATACCTTTTGAGTTAGCCATACGCACCGAATCTGAATAGCTTACGTGGCACTCTCATCTTCTTACTTTGGAACACAAGGACATTCATTTTATATTTTCCCCACGATTCATTCACTCGCATTGTAGTCTTGATTTTTCTCTCCTCGACACGTCAGTCAGTTATCGACTACTTGGCCCATTAGGCCTTTATCATCCGGAGACAATTTCCATCAATGAATATTTTTATATGTAAATTAAACAACGAATTAATATTTGATATTCTAATACTATAAATTTTGAAAGTTGTTATTATGAATATTACTATTTATTTTTTTCAATAATAAAAAATATCATATACTCATTCTATCCTAATTTTTTTTTATTTAAATGTTATAAAAATTCATTTACATATTGTATTATATTTATAACCTATTTATATATTTGTATATTATTATTTTTATTATATTAAAAATATAATACTACTAAATAGAAAATTTATATATAAATTTTAAAAATATTTTAAAATTTATGTAAGAGATGATTTTAAAAATTTATAATTTTTTTTACGACAAATGTATTATTATTATTATTATTTACATGAAATGTTATAATTTTATTTTCTTGGGTACCTTAACCAACTGTTACGCTATACGTCCAACTCATACCTATACCGTCGCATTGTGACACATCCATCCAAACATATTTTTAACACAAAATTTGTAACAAAATATTTTGCTTTTGTTGTTAAAAGAAACATAAAATAGTGATGAATTCAGAGACTAGTTGTTGTCGAGAAACAAAACCCTAAAAAGGGTTATTTGTAACAAGAATTCAGCCGCCGGATTGATCTCTCTTTCATATAGTATCTCTTACACTCTTCGCTCTCACTGTTTTTCTCTGTTTCTTCTCAACACTGTCTTACTCAACGTCAAAACTCTAAAATGTTGCTTTCTCTATTTATAGTCTCTCTCTCAGTTCACGGTGATATGTGAGATTATTCGTCAGTAATTTCTTGATCGTAGAGCTTTAATGGGTTTAAATGAAGTGAAGTTTGTTGAAGTTTTGTGAGCAAAGATTGGATTTTTACGAGTTTTTAATAGTTTAAAGAGTTTTTTCGGGTTATGGATACAGGGTTTTAGAGGGTTTAGATTATAAAGTTTTGTTTTGGTTTAGGTAGGTAGTTTTGTTTTAGCTACTGATCAATTGATTAGCTAACTAATTGGGTATATTCTATGAAGATGTTATCTGAATTGGGTAGAAGGCCAATGCTTAGTGGTAACGAAGGATCGTATGGGGATGAATTAGAGAAGGAGATAGGATTGTTGCTTCATGAACAGTCCCGCCGACAAGACTCCGACGATCGCGAAAAAGAACTGAATTTGTACAGAAGTGGGTCAGCTCCGCCTACCGTTGAGGGGTCTTTAAGTGCTGTTGGTGGATTATATAATAGTGGAGGTGGCAGCGGTTTGACCTTTTCGGAGTTTGCCCTTGATAAGACTGGAAACGGGTTTGCCTCTGAAGAAGAGCTTAGGTCTGATCCTGCATATTTATCTTACTATTACTCCAATGTTAATCTAAACCCTAGGCTGCCGCCTCCATTGCTATCGAAGGAGGATTGGAGGTTTGCGCAGAGGTTGCAGGGAGGAAGTTCGGCTGTGGGAGGGATTGGAGATAGAAGGAAAGTAAATAGGAGTGAAAGTGGCGGTGGAGTGTCACTCTTTTCGAAGCCACCAGGGTTTAACTCCAAGAAACAAGAGAGTGAGAGTGAACTGGCGAAAGTGGAATGGGGTGTTGATGGACTGATAGGTTTACCTGGTTTAGGATTAGGTAGCAAACAAAAGAGTATTGCTGAAATATTTCAGGTAATTTTGCGTGTTCCTGTGTTCTTACTCTTTTACGAAGTGAGTAATATGCTTTTAGCTTTTTGAGGTTGAAGCTCGTGTTTGATTATTGGATTCTTAATAGTTGATAGTCATTTTATTGAATCTAGCAATATTATGTGTGTTTTGAAGTTCTGTTGATGGGCTTGATTTGATCATTCAGTTGTAGCCAATTTGTTTCTGTTGTTATCTGGCGTACGTTTTAGCGTGTTTTTCTTTCTTTTCTTTCATGTAACTGTTTTATATCTCTAATTTTGATAACCTGATCAATTAGCAAATCCAATATTTTTGCTACTTGTCATGTTTGATTAATTATATAATCAGTAAAATTTATAAGCAGTGGAAATTCAGGCATAGAAGGGCCAATTTGTCCGTTAGATTGCAACAGTCCGTATATTCTGACCCAATCACTCAGATTGCATTTTTAGTTTGTTCTAGAATGAGACTGTTCCTTGTACATGGCCAATATTTTTAGTTTCCGTTTGCCCCCTGATTTTCTGGAGCTTTAATGTTCACTTTGTCAATTTACTTTCTTGACATGTGTACCTTAGAATTACCAAATGGAGACACTAGTTCTTTTCACTCGTAGTATATTCTGAATAAAAATGTTAATTGTTGAATGTGAATCTCCACCTTTTAGAGATTGGGTTTGGTTGGTATGAATTTGCTCATACTTTTATGTTTCTGATAACTTTAAATTTTCTTCCATGCTAAGCTTGCGATGTAAGTATCTGTGCAGGATGATTTAGGCCGCGTAACTCCTGGTTCTGGGCATCCTTCTCGCACTCCTAGCCGTAATGCTTTCAATGATAACACCGACATGTCAGGGTTGGCTGAAAGTGATCTGGCTCAACTGCATCGGGATTTGGCTACTGCAGATTCTTTACGATCAGGAACAAAGGCTCAGAGCTCACCATCTGCTGTGGGTCCACCTACATCATATTCTTATGCTGCTGCACTGGGTGCTTCTTTGTCAAGAAGCACAACCCCTGATCCCCAACATATTGCCAGGGCTCCTAGTCCTTGCCCTACTCCAATTGGTGCAAGGAGAGTGAGCTCTTCAGAAAAGAGGGGCATAAGCTCAAAATCATTTAAAGGCGTAAGTGAGCCTGCAGATTTGGTAGCTTCTCTATCTGGCTTGAGCCTGTCAAATGGTGTGATGAATGAAGAGAAGAATCAGTTGCCATCTCAGGTTGAACAAACTGTTGATAATAATCACGAGAATTATCTCTTTAATATGGCAGCTGATCAAAATAATGTGAAGCAGCACTCTTACCTAAAGAAATCCGAGCCTGGACAGTTGTATATGCCTTCTCCTCAATCAGGAAAGTTAGCCTACTCTAATTCGGGTATGAGCAATGTGGATAGACCTGGATTTAGCAACTCTTCCGCTCTTAATGGTGGAGGTGGCTTAGCCTCTCACTATCAGCATATTGATGGTGTAAAATCTTCATATCCGAATTATGGCATAAGTGGGTACTCAATGAATTCACCATCAATGATGTCAGGCCATCTTGGCAATGGTAATATGCCGCCTCTATTTGAAAATGCTGCTGCAGCATCAGCCATACGGGATTCGAGAATGATGGGGGGTAATTTTCCTTCTGAATCAAATTTTAGTTATGCTGCGTTTGAATCACAGAATCTTAGCCGAATCGGGAACCAGATGGCGGGAGGTGCTCCACCTTTTGACCCAATGTATCTCCAGTACTTTGCGCAAGCTGCAGGCCTTAATGATCCTTCTGTTGATATGAATTACCTGGGTGATTCGTACCCAGACTTAATCCAGAAAGCTTATATTGGATCTCTACTACCATCACCTCAGAAATCACATTATGGATTCCCTTTAGGTAGTAAAACTGGGGTTTCTAATCCTCATGGTTACTATGGTAACCCTGCATTTGGAGTTGGCTTGTCGTATCCTGGAAGTCCGTTGGCAAATCCGGGTATTATTTCAAACTCCCCTTTTGGGCCTGGTAGTCCAATAAGGCACGTTGATGTCAACAAGCGATACCGAAACTTATCTGGGGGTGTCATGGGGTCCTACATGGACAATAGCTTTGCTTCCTCATTGCTGGAAGAGTTCAAGTGCAATAAAACAAGAAATTTTGAACTTTCAGACATTGCAGGTCATGTTGTTGAGTTCAGGTATCTTTTATAAATCATTTTCTTGTTGAATCCTCTTTTCATCTTGAAATATATTGTTGTTAGTCATTTAACACCTGCTTTGATTGATTATCAGTGCGGATCAGTATGGGAGCAGGTTTATTCAACAGAAACTAGAAACAGCCACAATAGAGGATACAAACATGGTTTACCAAGAAATTATTCCCCAAGCCCTCACTTTGATGACTGATGTGTTTGGTAATTACGTTGTCCAGAAGGTATATTTATTTATTCATTCAATTTTTGTTACTATTACAGTCTTTTTTTTTTTGTGTGTGTGTGTTTACACGTGCATAAGATTTTTTTACGTTGGATATTACAAGCGGATTCATGCATTTAATGATTGTTCTTGTGTTTTTAGTTCTTTGAGCATGGAATGGCACCGCAGAGAAGAGAATTGGCTAACAAACTCTTGGGGCATGTACTGACACTAAGTCTACAAATGTATGGTTGTCGAGTAATCCAGAAGGTAAAGCTTTTCAACCACATTTCATGCAAATGTCCGTGTTACTATATTTTTGTGAGTATATTTATTTATTATCTGCAGCCCTGTTGTAAGTCTGTAGGTTTTCTAGCCAGGATCCTTTTTCAAGCTGTAATTAATTAATGGTTTTTTTTTCTTTCTTTTCAGGCAATTGAAGTAGTTGATCTGGACCAGAAAATTGAAATGGTTGGAGAGCTTGATGGTCATGTTATGCGTTGTGTACGTGATCAGAACGGGAACCATGTGATCCAGAAGTGTATTGAATGTGCTCCGGAAGATAATATTCAATTCATTATCTCAACATTCTTTGATCAAGTTGTGACCCTTTCTACACATCCGTATGGCTGTCGTGTGATACAGGTTGATATTTTATTTATCATCTTAATATAGCACTGTTCATATGTTCTAGACTTAGCAATTTGAATACAGCGATATTTTTTTTTTGTATTTGTGATGATGCCTTTTATGCTGCAACAGAGGGTCCTGGAACACTGCGGTGACCCGAGAACGCAGAGTAAGGTGATGGATGAGATTCTGGGATGTGTTAGCATGTTGGCCCAAGATCAGTATGGAAATTATGTTATTCAGGTGTGTAACTAACTTTTGTATTTGCCGCATCTACGCATCTGTTCTTCTGGTTGCTGTTGATGATATTTCCACAAGGTTAGGGTGTGGGACCCATTTACTGTGAGGAGGACCTTGTGGAAAAGGACTTTATTTTTTCGGTTGCTGCTTCATATTTTGAAATACTATAACTGTTGCAGCATGTGTTGGAGCATGGGAAGCCACACGAGCGTTCTACTATAATCCAGGAATTAGCAGGGAAGATAGTACAAATGAGCCAGCAGAAGTTTGCCTCAAATGTTGTCGAGAAGTGTTTAACTTTCGGTGATCCCAGTGAACGTCAACTCCTGGTGCAGGAGATGCTTGGTACAACTGATGAGAATGAGCCTCTTCAGGTCTGTCAATTTACTCCCTTTCTCTTTACCTAGGAAATCAGCATCTATACATCATCTGATGTACCTGTAATTACTTTTTGCATTTATCAGGAATGACAATGTAATAACTTTCATACATGTTTTTTGCATACCACCAAATATTATTGCAATAGTATTAGTATTAGGTTATTGACAAGATTATAGGTTTAACCAATTCAAGTTTGGATGCTACGGTGGTAATAATTCTCATTGGCAGGACTTATTAATAACTCTTGTTGATAGGCTACCAGTTTATGCCCAATAGTGCCTGATGATGCCAAGGTTTGTTCTTTGTACCAAATTTACCCTTCGTAAAAGTTTTTGGATGAGACCCGGGGCAGTGTCCTCGAAGCCTCTGAAGACACAGGAAGCTTTGGTTCGCTATCGGAATTTAGGGTTTGGACTTTGGAGTCTGATTAAGATGAAGTCATTGCCTATCTGTAAGAACTAGTAGGCTACACTGTTTGGCTTTCTGATGGGGGATGGTTGACTCTCTTATTGACTGGAAGCAACTTTTAACTTAAAACTTCGGAATTTTGGTTTCATAAGCGGTAGGAAGATAACTAGTTGAGGCCTTATGGTCTTTTCCGCTGACATACACCTTACACCGGATATCATGTGGAAATAATATATAGGCGCCTGCACAAATTAAATTTCAACTTTGTTATTGCTTCTAGGGTAGTTTGTTAGTTTGTTTCTGTAGCTTGCAGTATGACCCTATGGGAAAAAATCATGTCCATACAAAACTGCGCTTGCTTTATTATTTCTTTTCCTAATGCTATGGTTATCATTACTTTTGTATCCAGGCAATGATGAAAGATCAATTTGCAAATTATGTTGTACAAAAAGTGCTGGAAACATGCAGTGATCAGGAACGCGAGCTGATTCTGTCCCGAATTAAGGTTCATTTGAATGCACTGAAGAAATACACTTACGGAAAGCATATCGTTGCTCGTGTAGAGAAACTTGTTGCTGCAGGGGGTACGCAATACTTCCCTCTGTTTTATTTTGATCATGATTCTGCCTTGATTATTTTATTTAGCAATTTATGAAAGGACAAGTCTCTCGTCTTGTTGCAGAAAGGAGAATTGCTGCTCAGTCCCAGCACCCTGCTGCCGCATAGGAGGAGGAGCCAGCCGTAGAAAAGGAAGAAGTTGTACAGCTAACCAAGAGGATGATAGTTTGAGCTACCACCTCTCCCTTTTTTTATCTAGTTGTATTGCAAATAAAGTTGGTGCTGCTGCCTGTACTAGAATACTGTACATTGTGTAGTTTTACGCATTTTATTTATATATAATATACATGATAGAGGAATCTAGTAAAAGCTGAGGTCTTGGGGGGTACTGAATACACCTGATGCCCATGCAAAGGAGAGAGAATGATGTTGACAGAGACAAGAAGTTCTATCTAAAATGGTGTAAAAATGATTAAGATGATGTAGTCTGTATGCTCAACGTGACTATAAATATGTTGCCCTTGGAGATAGTTGTGTTTTTTCAGGTGAAACTATATAGTTTTCTATATTTATGTACGGTTACTTAAGACATTTTTCTTCTGTGACCAAAGATTATTATGATTTTGCTTCGTTGATTTGTCTTGTGGTTTGGTGATTTTCATCATGTTTCCCAAGTCCGTTTAGCGGACGTGTAAAGTGATCCAGAATGTTTTGCCCCTCTAAAAATTAATCTATAATAAAATTTTACTGTTTTTAGAATCATTGAAAGTTACAGTTTTCAATTGCGAAGGGGAAAAGATTGACACATGGCATGGTTTTATTAATGATGACACAAATTTTGGAATAACAGATTTAGATTTAGAGTCAGCAGAATTTTATTGAGAACTTAAATACTTAGGAGTAATAATATCGAAAAGTTCAAATTACTTGAGTTCGATTTATAATTGTACTCAATTCGATAGTTAACGAGCCTTAAACAAACTTCGAGCAAATGACATTCTAAACATTTTACCACTAATGAGAGATACTTGCAGCCAATGGTATTATTTATTAAGGGGGTGCAGTAAGATTCACTCAAGTTTTGAAAAAGAAAATTGAGGAACCAAGTGAAAGGGCAAATTTCGTGACCCTGGTCGATAATCTAATAATACCAAAAAGCAATCTCAAAAAAACCCACATCTGCTTCTGCGAGCCTGCACCAGGCGGAAAGATGCACTATCTCACAATTAATGTCACAATTTCAGTAGAACTCGATAAGAGAGATAGTTCAGGACAAAATTTCCGGGTCAAGAGCTTAGGAGTGCCCTGGGCACCCTAAAAATTTTCAGGCCCGGAATAGTCACTGATGTATATCATGCACCATCTGTCCAACTGCAGCCAGGAAACTTTTTCAATTTTCTTTTCTTCGTTGTCCTTTTCAATCTTGCAGCATCTCTCCAACTTCCAATATCCGCGTATAGGTTTGACAACAACAAACTACTTCCCGCACTCTCGGGCTCAAGCTTCAATAAATGCTTAGCCGATATTTCAGCAAGCTCAACATTTCCATGTTGTCTACATGCCCCTAATAATGCTCCCCACACAAAAAAATCAGGTTCAATCGGCATCTTCTGAATCACATCATACGCCTCAACCAGATTTCCTGCTCTACCCAGCAAATCCACCACACACGCATAATGCTCTAATCTTGGTTTTATCCGGTACCTCCCTTGCATTGAGGAGAACAAAGATTGACCTACTTCAGTCAACCCACCATAGCTACAAGCAGTGAGAGCCGCTGTGAAAGATAAGTGGTCTAGTTTCTTTTCTTCCTCCTCTACCATCTGATTAAAAAGTTGAATCGCTTCATTGCAGTAGCCATGATTGGCGTATCCAAAAATCATGGAATTCCAAGTAACTGTATTAATTTCGGACATTTTCATAAACAATGTTTTGGCTTCATATATGTTTCCACATTTTGAATACATATCTATGAGCGCACTTCCTACAAATATATCTTCTTCAACTCCCATCACCACTGCATAACTATGAATTTCTTTTCCACGCTTTAAATCTGCTAAAGCTGCACAAGCTGGCAAGAGACTACTAATTGTAGCTGAACTTGGATTCATTCCAAGACCCAACATTTTCTTGAATGCATCAAAAGCATCATTGTTTCGAGAATTCTGCACAAATCCTGATATAATCGAAGTCCAGGACACTACGTCTGGCTCAACACCAGAATCCTGCATCAACTGAAAAAGCTTGGTAACCATTGATTCATCACCAGCTTGTGAAAATCCGGCAATTAATGTATTCCATGTCACCACATTGGGCTGTACTCCCATTAACTGCATTTCTTCAACCAAAACCAGGGCTTCTTTAACATACCCATGCTGAACATAGCCCGAAACCATTGCATTTACAGTCACCAAATCTTTTTCCACAAACCCATCAAACACCCGCCTTGCGTTTACAGTTTTCGCACATTTTGAGTACATATCTATTAATGCACTAACGACAAATGCATCACATTCAAACTCATTTTTCAGAATTACAGTATGTACCTTCTCTCCTGTACGTCGATCGGACAGGTGTCCACAGGCTTTAAGAATGCTTGGGAAAACAAACTTGTTGGGTGTTAAGCCTTGTCTTTGCATCTCACAGAAAACACCCATAGCCTCCTGATGAAACCCTTGACGAGCGTAGGCCCCAATAAGCACGATCCACCGACGGATATTTGATTCAGGAATTTTGTCGAACAGTTTCCTGGCGTCTGATAATTGTCTGCATTCTGCATAGAAGGCTACAAGCTTGGATGCGAAATGGGTCAAACGAGCTAATCCGTTGATGATTAGGTGAGCATGTAGAGCTCTGCCTGTTTTCAATGCTCGATCACGAGTGTACATTTCGATGATTTTGACGTAATCATCGGAGGATGATACAAATGAACGTCGGTTGATGATGCTTCCATTACTCCTAGTTCCAAATACAGTCAAGTTTTTGGGAGGAGAGTACATTAGGTGGCGGGTAAGAAGTCAGTCAAACCTTAAACGAGTAAACTCTGTGGTCAATCATCTTCAATATATTTTGGGCGAATACCTTGGGTTTCATCTGGGTCGCAATGGATGCGACTGCACATAATATGGGTTTACAGTACAGCCACAAGAAAAAAAAAAATCTTATTTGTAATTTTTCGTGGTAGTTTTAAAAAAGTAACAAATAGTAAGAATATGTTTTCATTGTATATTTATCTATTAAATAATAAATTTTTTAATTACGACGACATAAAATTATAATTGTAATCAATAAATACTATACTCTTATATAATAAAAAAAAATTAAAAAAACAAAACTTAAACTATTGTACAATACAAATGAACTAAAAGAGTAAAATAAACTAGTCAAAATTATAATAACAGCTCAAAATGAGCCCATTCAGCTAGTTACTAAACAATTTTTACAGGGCAACACAAAGGCTCATCACCAGAAATCTCCACATGAACAGTTACTTTGCTTGAAATGATGAAATCTATAATTGTCTCTTAATACAATCTCTCTCTTCGTAACTTCTGATATCTTCTTCATTGTCAAATGGCAGTCTTCACATACCCGAAGGTTCTTAAATATACGGATTGGAGTTCCAGGAGGGAGTTTTAGTAGGCCGAAGCAAACTGCTAGCTTTTCACTGTCATATTGAACCCTTCCATCATTAGACTTTCCTATTCTGGCATTTCCAGTGTCTTTGATCTGTCCTCTTATTTGTCTCAATCTATTGTATACTTTTGCCATTTCAGGAAACGTCTTGTCACCCGAAAAAAACTTGTATGTTCTCTTGTTTACCTCTATCCAGCTACATCCTGGTTCCTTCACAACTTCTTTCAGTTCCATCAGCCTTCTTTGTTTCTCTGCATCATCGCGTTTTCCAGCATCAGCAAAAAAGTTTGAAAGTGCGACGTAGACTGTTGTGTCGTTCGGTTCTAGATATAATATCTTCCTGCCCACGAATTCAGCCAATTCTAAGTTAGATTGATATCTGCAAGCCGCAAGTAATGGTCTCCATATTGGAGCAGTAGGTTCAATAGGCAAATCATTAATAAAATTTAGCGCTTTCCGCAACTGCCCTGATCTTCCCAGCAAGTCTACCATGCAGCTATAGTGTGTCTCTTCTGGTTGGACATGATAATCTCTCACCATAGCTGTAAAGAATGCTTGGCCTTCTTGAAGTAAGCCAGAATGGCTACAAGTAGAAAGAACTGCAAGAAAAGTGGCAGCAGTTGGCCTTTGTCCTCTCTCTGTCATTTTCTCAAACATGAAAATTGCTTTCTTGGGATACCCATATTGCGTGTAAGCTTTGATTATAGAGTTCCATGAGACAACATCTGGTTCTGGTATCTGGTTGAAGACCTGCTCGGCATCCTCCAAATTACCAGATTTCACATATACCTCAATTAATGAGCTTCGCACATAAATGTTTGTTTGAAATTTGGCTTTACTTAGGTGAGAATGGCTCTGCTTGCAAGTTGCTAGGGACTGCAACGAAGAACAAGCTTTTAAAGAAGTTGAATGGGTAAACTCATTACAAGCAACATCATTCTTGACCATTTTTCAAAAAGCGCTTCCATGGCTGCCTCAGATTTATTGTTGGAAACGAAACCTGTTATTGGTGCATTCCATGATACCTCAGATGCTCTCCTTCCCATCAGTCTAGGCTGTTTCTCTGCATTAACCATTTCTATGAAGTCTGAGTACATGTCTATAATTGCAGTCCCCAAGAAAATGTCTGAGACCATTCCGATCTTGATGACTTGAGCTTGAAGTGCGCGACCATTATCAAGATCCCCCGTACTTCCACAAGAAGCAAGAGCAATAGTAAAAGTATACTCATTTGGCTCTATCCCATTTTCCCTCATTGAACTGAATTTTTTCAAAGCCTTCACAAAGGCCTTTTCCCGGTAAAATCCAGACAAAATGGCTGTCCAAGATACAACATTCCTTTTGGCAACTTTCAAACACAATCTCAGCCGCTTCCATCATTCCACACTCGCTGTACATGGTTAAAAGTGAATTAACCACTCGCGTTTTAGACAAAAATCCAATCTTCACCACATGAGCATGGAGCTTTCTTCCTTCTTCAAGTGCTTTAACAGTCGGACAAATACTTAGCATGATAAAGTATGTGTAATGGTTTCGACTAATGTCCGTATTTGTAATTTCAGCAAAAAAAGCAAAAGCATCATCGACCAAACCATTGGCCGCATACCCAGAAATCAGGCAATTACATGAAGCAATATCAGGCTCAAGCATCTCACTGAAAGCAATCATGGCCTTATCCATGTCCCCACACTTGGCATACATATTGACAAGACTGGTACTCACAAACTTGTCATCCCCAACTCCATTTTTTATGATCAAAGCAAGACACACTCTGCCCAGTTCAAGATTTCCCTCCCTACTACACCTCCTAAATAATTCAATCCCTACTACACCTCCTAAATAATTCAATTACATAATTCCCATCCATCACATTTCTTGCATCTGAAAACAAAACCCAATCATTATCATAAATTCCCAACAATTTGCTACTATCTACCACACCCAAGTCAAGTTTTTTTTCTACTTTCACTAAATTCTAAGTCTGCGGTGGATACTCTTAACCGTTTGGGAATTTTATCGAACACCATACCTGCAAGTTTCAACCTGAGGGGTCCAAATGCATCCCGTGAAGCAGCTACAGGATAACTGCTCTTTGGAAGCTCTACCCAATATTTCGGAAAAGAACATGAATAGCTGAAAACAAGATTCAGATGTGTCGCCATGTCTGGCTTTGAAAAATAATCCATGCAAAGAATACTCCTGCCCTTTAGGAAGTAGCTTCAGAATGTTAGTGAACTAGTTTCATTGGTACATCTTATAAACTCAATTTTCTGGAACAAATAGTTAGCCTACCAAATAAATTCCGTTTAGATTTCATAATCTCTAATAGAATAGGTTAGGTTGTGTAATATAACTACCAAACAAGCACCTATATAAGTACATTTAAGTTACCCGCCACTCCCTCTGTTTCAAAATTGATTTTTGGAAAAGCGAAAGATTTTATTAACAACTTTCTGTATACAATTTTACATCTAAGCTTAGCAGTAACTTTCGTGAATGGACCATAAATTCCGTTTCTTTGATTTACAGATCAAGGTTCATCCATATATATATATATATATATAATCAGATTTATATCGATCAGATCCCAGGAAGAAGTCCCAGTAATTCATAAGCACAATCTATTGCTCTAGTAAATGTTGTGAATCGGATTAACCGAGTCACAAACTCAATAACACAGTGGATAATTTGGTAGTGGAGGGTGAGTTTGGAAGCTCAATTTGAGCTTCAGAAATGAAAAGCAAAGAAGAAATACCTCATAGAGGTCCAGAAGGGAAAAACAAGCCAAAACTTAATTCATATATTTCATTTCATACCTTTCAATTTGAAACTCGTAGATTACATATAGGAAGCAATACACGTGCTCTCTTATCGAATAATAGAAAAGACACAATTACCCTACTTATAAGTGAAAATCACCAATTACCCTAACAACTAAAATACTTAAACGGTGTCGTCCAAGTGGTCGATCATAACATTCCCCTATCCTTGAAAACATCCATGTCCTCAAGGATAATTGTCTTTTTCCTCCGGAATCAAAAACCGTAGTCAGTAATTTGCTAACTTTCGTAGTCTCCTTAAGGCAATCAGGCCAAACTAAAAAATATACCATATAAGAGTAGTACTCCAGCCTTAAGATGTGAATTCTATGCTCTGCAACAAGAAGTTTTGTTTTCTCGTCACTATAAAGTGGTTCATAGAGCAGTGATGTTTCATCTTCATAGGACTCGTAAGTATTAGCATCAGCCAGAACAATATCATTCTTAGGGCCACCCCCATAATCGTGCTGTAGAAGATCATCCAATCTCCCATACGCAAGTTGTCAATAGTATAGGGAACAAACTCTATAGACTTGTATATTCTTCCAGCAACAATTATTTCACCATTAATTTATAATATAGAATCATTTGCGAGCAAATGGCTGGGAATTTTAACACCCATTACCATTCTCAAAGTTGGAGCCACCTTAAGCAAAAGCCTTCTCATGCCCAGTATCAAACATGTATTATCAATACCAGCAGTAAACTGACACAATGCTCCAACATCATTAAACACAAGAACTTGCACAACATTTCCATATCTTAACTCTTTACTTTTCATTAACACGAGCTGCAAAGAGGGATTAAGCATAGAGTAGAGGAACTCAATAAGTACATTAAAGAATTTATCCTCTGATTTTGGAAGATGGTGCCATACACGATAAGATAGTAGCACCATAAACCCCCACTGACAAGTTCCAAAATTCCCATTCAAAAGAAAATTACATTCCTTCCAAATTTTCACCTTTGTTCCACCACCAGGATCAAAATTCATCAACAAGAACTTGCACAACCTGACTTTGCGTTTTGAAAAGTATTTCCACATAAATATTTTCCAGGAAGACTTCTCTATGCATAAAGAATTTCACAGCTAAACTGACTATCAGCAATGAAAACGTTTTGCAAACCTGTAACTTTTAACCACCTCCAACTCATGAGCTTTCGTGTTGATAGCAGTTGCTCACACCTATTCACAGTCATCATTTTAAAGAATGTAATAGCATCGCCAAGAGATTTAGTGTTTGCTATATACTCACTGAAAGGATCCCTTGCATTTAATTCTCCTTCTACAAACAAGGTGAAGTTCCAGAGCCCATTAGCAACAAAATCTAAATGAGAATATACAAGTAAAATTGTGAAGACAATCAGCTTGTTCAGTTTACAATACGGAAAGCTTAGTGTTTCTTCAGCAAGACCATTCCCCACAAGCCCTTGAACTATGGTTGTCCCAGAATTCTCATTCTCTCTGAGCCTTATATCAAATATCTTCATAAAGCCAGTAAGCACAACTTTATATATCTTGTCCCTCCAACTGAGGTACTTTACTTCTTCCATCTCATCACCATCGACAGCTAAAATAACCTTATCACAATTTTCAGCATTTTTAACTTCTCTTGATACCATTTTTAGCTCCATAACTAGAGTACCATTCCTTACCCCTTCGAAGGATCCTTGTCCCCAAGGATCAAACTTAATAAACACCTCTGGTATACCTCCCAGGTAAAATATAAACTTTACTCCCTTACTAAATAAACCACTGACGTAGTGATTAAGCTCACAACTTTCAAACAGAATTTCAAAACTGCAAATGAAGGCACTTATAATAACTTTCAGATTATTACTTATTCCACCTTCATTCTTGTCAGGTCCCCATTCAAATTCATTGCAGTTTATGCTTAGCTGAGTTAAAGGAAGCAAAAGTCCACCATTTTGTTCATAACAACCCTCCTTTGAATTAAAATTTTCACTCGACTCAAACAAGTTACCTTCAGGATCATACACAACATCAAAAATTACACCAATACCTCTACTATCCTCGAGGCATAATTTGGCGTCCAAACACAATAAATCAATGAAATCCAATGAACCTCTAAGATCAATTATGAATTTTAAAATATCAAGTCCATAATTCCAGTTATCAAATTCATACCTCAAACTGCTGTGAAGTTCACCATACTCCATACTTAATGGCAACGGATTGGAAATAGAGTTGAGTTCCACATCTCCCATACTTTCAACAACCTGTTCATTTGCTTCAGGGTCAATCTTCTTTTTTCCAAACCATGTCCTCATGTGTTCTACAAAGTCTATCCAGCAGTCTGGAGTCCATGTATTCGGATATTTTTCATCAACGTAGGCATGGTACCACTGCAATGCATCACCATTGAGATCATATACTACATACTGAATCATGTCATCGTCATCCATAGGATTAAGCTTGAAATAATATTCATGGCAATGAATAAATCCAGTAGGATCTCCTCCATAAAAAGGTTCCCCATACTTGTGCCCAACTGTAGCCAAAACTCCACTCGGTTGTCTGTTAGTACTTTCTTCAAAAACTTGACCTCCAGGATCGAATACTGCCCCAACCAATTCACTACTTCCTTCTAACCCATCTGAGTGGTATGCCTTCCTTGGTTCAGCCATTTCGTTGAACACTTTCTGAGCATCATTGGTATCAAAGTGTTCACCTTCCTTTTTATCAG
This sequence comes from Pittosporum tobira, assembly GCA_032359685.1. Lineage (NCBI taxonomy): Eukaryota > Viridiplantae > Streptophyta > Magnoliopsida > Apiales > Pittosporaceae > Pittosporum > Pittosporum tobira. The sequence continues at coordinate 22,520 of JAUMHB010104684.1, forward strand.
AATTCAAAACCATTGTGTTGGTTTTTGGGATTACTGGAGTTTCAGGAAAAATTATTTCACCAATTTCCTGATTGTGCTCGTGTTTGCAATCGAATTCTCCCTCCAATTTTCTTTGAGCCTTTTCATCGAACACCTTACATCCAAGTTCAATTTCCTTACTAAAATCTAGTAAAAACGCCCACTCAATTGGAACTGAAATTTTAACTTCATCTCTCAAATCTACTTTTAGTCCATCAACAAATAACTCAATTAAAAAATCTTCATGAAATTCTTCATCATAAGCTAATTGAGTCCATACCTTCAGTTGATCTCATTCAGCTTTGTAGGCTGAAACTGTAGTTGTCTGTTTGAGACACCAAAATCGGTTCATGAGATAATCCGCGAACATGAGCTCAACCATCTGCAATTCGAGAGAGGTTAGTCCTCGTCCGCTGCTTTGTCGATCCTTTTCGAGGAAATGAAGACAAGCAACGAGTGAATCCTCTCCATTCGTTCGCATCCAAAACTCCACATCAGATCGGAGTTTGTCCATATTTTTCGTAGTGCTAGCCGAGGATAGAGCTCTGATACCAAATGTTGTGAATCGGATTACCCGAGTCACAAACTCAATAACACAGTGGATAATTTGGTAGTGGATGGTGAGTTTGGAAGCTCAATTTGAGCTTCAGAAATGGAAAGCAGAGAAGAAATACCTCAGAGAGGTCCAGAAGGGAGAAACAAACCAAAGCCTAATTCATACTACATTTTATTTCACACATTCCAATTTGAAACCAGTAGATTACATATAGGATAATTCACGTGCTCTCTTACTAAATACTCCCTCCGTTTAAAAAAAAAAAAAAAAAAAAAAAGTCATTTTATCAAAAAAAAAAAAAAGGTTTGACTCATTCAATGCTCGTTCTTAGTAATAAAAGACACTATTATAATAATTAATTATTTTAACAATTAAAATATTTAAACGGTGTTGTCCAAGTGATCGATTATAATAGTATATAAAAGTATTTTTAATTCTATATTTAAAATAAAAAAAAAACTTTTTAGACATTAAAACTATAACAAGGAAATTTTGTCAAATTAAACCTCAAACCACGTAAATTTTTATAACTCAAACATTCCGATCAAAATTTTATCAAATTTTAACTAAAAATTGACATCATGCATTTTTCTAAAAGACAATATCATAATTTTACTCGATTAATATGGTATAATAAGACATAAAATCTTAAATTATATAAATTTTTAGAAATCAAACATTCCTTACTAACTCACCTAAATAACTTATATGTTATTAGATAACAAAATATAATCCACAATAGACTTCAATTTATTTTGCTATTTTTAAACCTAATTTATTTTCTTGGTTATATCAATTTTATTAGCATTAGTTTTTAATTATAATTTATAGAAATGTGTACTTAGTTATCATTACTTATTATATGAAATAACGGTACACCACAAATTTTAATTTTATTTATATCAAATATTTATTTATTAAATTTTTATAAATTGTAATACATTATATTATATTTTATTCATAACATTAATTTATATTGATAATATGTGACACTATGGTTATTATTTATAACAACATATAATATTTTCTTACATTTAATTTTTTTTATAATTAGTTAGTTATCATTATTTATTCATAATATTATTTTTAATTTAGAATGTTATTGCAATATAATTTAAATTTATTATTAGTTACAATAAAGCTTAATTATCATTATTTTCTTTTCTTAAATGTTTAGAATTTATGATAATAATAATTTCTTTCATTAGTTATTCATAAATTTAGCTTCTTTTTTTTTTTTTTTTATATTTTCAATTTATATTCTGAATAAAAACATTATGTATTTATTATTTATAACACTATAGTTATCGTTGTTTAATAGTTTTGGTTTCCAAAATTATAAATAATTTTAGCTCTAATTTCAATTTTATTTTTGATGGGATTCAATATTTAAAATTGAAAAAAACACAAGATCAAATAAGAAATAATTCTTGAAAGTTTGGTATGAGAAATACTAATTATGATCTCATTCTGTTCAATTAATCACATTTCATTGAGCCAAAGGTTTAATTTTAAAAAATTTACATCGTTTGAGATTTAATTTGATAATTTATTTTTTTTTGGTTAAGATTCAATGTCTAGGACAAATTTTTGTTTTGTTGAAATTCAATATCTACAACTAGGAAAAATTCATGCTCAAAAATACATTTTAGCCAATAACATTAGATGGATTTGTAATATTCATGAAGCAGCACAGCTGCTGCTACAAAGCTTCTTGCATCAATTACAAAACTTGGAAAGGGCCATCAAACCCATGATATTCAAAACATAACAAGAACAGATATCAAATGTATTTTGATGAAACAACTAATTTCTTCATTTTCCGGACACAAATCTTACCCAGGATTTGACACACAATACAAACATGTAGCCATATTAACTCTCGCTAGTCTCTATTGTTTCACAACTTCTGAAATCTAAATTAACTATGAGGATTCAATTCCATTAAGAAGAACTATGAACACATCTCAAAATCTCTCGCCAAATCTGAAGAATATGGCACCGGTGCCAGAGTTGTGATCAACAGCATACTCTGCTCGTACCAGACCTAGCTTAACCCCAACACCATATGACGAACCCTGGCCCATTCGCCTGTATACCTCTGTTGGGTTTCCCTTGACATCTTTTGAGCTTCCCAAATCATTACCGTGTTCTGCAAATGCATACACGTGTGTGGTTCTCATGGGTATTCTCACCTCAGCAGCAAGCTGCAGCCAATTATAAGTAGTCAGAAATAAATTAATAAATAAATATTGCATAATATTCATTCTTCTCTCAACAAATTAGGTTTGCCTCTTGTAATGGCCGTCAGCTATAGATCTTAGGCTCCTATAACGGCTTACATGCCATAATATAATCACTAGTCTTCCATTTTGTTCCACATAAAAGAGTCCCATTTCCAAATTCTTTTAGCTCCACAAAAGCAGTTACATGTTCATTGCTTGTAGCATAAAATGCAACAACAGCCTCTATTATACTATCAAACTAACCACTCATGTTTAGGGGTGAATGTGGACGAAAATATAAATGTAAAATTTACAAAAAATTTAAAATGAGACTTTATGGAACAGACGGAGTAACGTGTACTTATTGATTAAACAAAAAATTGTACCTCAAGAATATTTCTGGCAGCACCAATCTCTCCCATGTTGTAACCTCTGACTGAATAAGGTCCCCCAAGAGTAAAAGCATCATAACTTGGCAGATCTCCCACACAACCGCCATAATGTCCATGCAGGACTAGTACAGGTGGTGGTGGTTTACCAGCACCTTCCTCCACTTCCTTCAGCTGGATAAATCTCGTCAGTGTTAGCTGGTGACGGTTAAAGAACGGAAACTTAGTACCAATGCCAAGGCCTTGGTCCACCTGCAGTTCAAATAAATAATAAGTAGCGTAAATGAGGGTTCTTCATCAGGGAAAATAAATTTCTTGAATTATCATTAATATTCCACTTCCTCGCTAAAATATAATAACCCTTGTAGTTTTAAAGAACAATTCCATTAAGCATGCACAAACAAAGAAATTACAGATTGGACAGGAAACAGATTAAGCCTTACCTGAAAAACATTCCTCTCACCCACGATTGCTCCATTTACAAACTTGGTATTATCTCGCGTGATATTGGCCTGTAGAAATGCCATTCGGTCACTGCCAGTGCCACTTAGTGTTGTTGGAGGTCCATCAGCACTTATACCTCCACTAGGCAACACCCTTTGTCCATTTGTACATATGTGACTGCTTTCATCTCGTGTTGTTATCTCTTCCATCACAATTCCATAAGTGAACTTGCTTTGACGCGTGAAATTCTGAAAGACAAGTAATCATTGGTAAACTCTGATTCACCAGCTCAAAGTACTGTGCATTATGAAAAGGGAAAGAAGGCATTCTACCTCTGTAATATTGGTTTTGATGCCAGCTCGATCAACCCATATTGGGGGAACTTCGTCCACTCCTGGCCCACTCGTGAACACTGGACTCAATTTCCTACTGTTAAAGCAGCTTGTGCGAAGGGTACGATTGCGAGGATTATATAAACCATCTAAATATGGATGCACATATTCAAGTTTAAATGCAAGATCATCCTGCATACAAATATCCATTACGGCATATCTTATGGAGTCGAATTTTGGTAGTTTCATATTATGTACATCAAGGTGAAACTAGGTAAACCAACCTGAGGATTGAGAAAGTTACTAGTAGTCACTGAACCAAGGATGGATCTATTTAATCCTTTGAGATTCCGATGCTCAAAAGAAACACTTCCACCAGGCTGGATTGAAGCCTGAAATTTATTGAGAATAGATAAATGCAATAGCAATTGGAACCTAGACAAAAATGTTAACTGATACTTAAGATAACTGAAACTATACCAGAGTAGGACGACCTCCACGTCCAGGAACGATGCTCCACTCGGTACTGACTTCAGCCGACTTCTGTTCCAGTTCTTTGAGTTTAATCTCAACAACAATCCCTCCCTCATTCTTTTCGTCAGGGCGTGGATTGACCTCAATGTTAGAAAACAAAGCTAGAGAATTTATATTGCGCAAGGCTTGTTTTCCCCCTTCTATGTTAAAAACATTGCTTTGTCGAAGCTGAAAATCACATAAAACCATTAATGGGCAGGTCAATGATCAGTACTTTTTATATCTATATTTTCTTGTGATTATTCCCTTGATTTGCTATGAAAATGCATGGATTGGGCTTACATATTCTTGTTTGGACTAACATATCATCAATCCAAGGGATTAGATTGTGTCTATGGTTATTGGGCTTGTATTACAAAGAATTAGGCTTGAAAAGGACTATTTTGGAGAAAAAAATCAAGTTTGACCTAATCCCAGACGGACAAGATTGTCAAGACCGAAGCAGGAAGCAAATACCAACATCCAGGGGAGTTTACGGTCAAGCTTACGGCTGTAAGCTTGACCGTAAGGATGGTCATACGGCCGTAAAGTTGCTAGTAAGATGGCCTGTGAGGTTTTACACGATTTTGGTTGACTTTTCCGGAAAGTTTTGACTTACGCAATTTTGGGTTTTTCTAAAGAGTTGGACTTGAATTGAAAGACAGCAAACCTAATTTGAGTCGACTTATGATTAGTTCCCAGATTGAGAGCTATATAAACCCCCTCCTAACTCTGAAGAAGATCAGGAGCTCAAGGAGGCGGCAGACCGGAAGGGCTACTACATGAATACATCTAGCCGACTTCTTATGAATTTTTCTATATTTTCTATTGTATTTTATAGAAAAGTCATGTTCTAATTATTTTTTTATGCTAATACTAAATGGATCCACTCATGAGTAATTAAAGTTATCGTTTTTATCATGCTTTTTATGAATCTGTTTGTTGTGAGATATGTCTTATGAGTTTAATACTTCTAAATACTTAGCTACTATTTAGATGATCTTTTGTCATATAATTCAATGACCGAGATGAAAAAATTAATAAGTGCAAATTGAAACATAACCATATGTTAAACTTTACTAGAGATAATTCAATGTGACTTGTGCGGTTTCAGCAGTAATTATACTTAGATTAATGAATCCGGGAATTTCTAAAGAACATAATGCTTTTCAAATTATTTAAATATCGTATGAAAACTGTGGAATTGGTAAGTTGAATTAGGAATGTTACACCTAGAGATAGGGTATCTATCTAAAATTGAAAAATTCTACTGTCACAACAAACAAAATCTATAACTTGCATGGTAAAGCAATTGGCTTTAATTATGAATGGGTAGGTAAAATCAAAATCTTAGCATTTTTTCTTATTTTATTTAAAATCCTGATTTAGATTTGTTTAGTAATTAGTTTAATAGTTTGATTATATAAAAATCAAATCTTTGTTAATTAGTTAAATCAGTGAAGAATTATTTAAGTGGTATATAGTTGGTAAATTATAATTCTTCGTGGGATCGATAACTTTTTATACTATAACTTGACTGATGTACACTTGCACATTTTACTGACCAAGTTTTTGCCACCGTTGCCGGGGAATTATTTAATTTTATAATTATTATCACTATTGAAAATTCTTTGCTTAGACTAGCTTTTGTTTTTTTTTTTTTTTTTCTATTTTAAGCTTTTCTTTTGCTTTTACAGGTGTAGGTTTGGCGTAGGCAATTCATGATATTAGGTCAAGAAGCAAACATGTTGAACCAAATACAAACGATGGGAGAGTTTGCAACCCTAGCAGCAATGAATGCAAAGATAGATGCATTAACCCTAGCAGCAATGAATGCAAAGAAGCAAAGATGAATGAAAATACTAACTATTTTTTTTCTAACTATGGCAGGAATTCAAACTATTTTGACATGACCAACCCCTATACCAACACTTATAATCCAAAATGCCAAACTCATCTAATTTACAATTGAGAGGTCAAAATCAACCAGCTCCATGGACACCACCGGAAGAAACGCCTAATACGCATTTGGAGGACATGATTGGAAAGTTGGCCCAAACAGTTGAGGAAGGCTTGAAGAACATTAATGCACAGATTTAGCACATAGAGGCCGCCGTTAGAAACATTGAGAAGCATGTGGGCCAACTAGCGCAGCAGATGACCACAAGGCCTAATGGTTCTTTACCGAGTAATACCGAGAAAAACCCGAGGGACCATATGAATGCCATCATAATGAGGGGTGGTAAAGAATTAAAAACACCAGTGGTCGAGGAAAAAGAGGAAGAGT
>JAUMHB010104794.1:0-15813 GCA_032359685.1 Pittosporum tobira
CAGAAATCACTAAAAAATTCTATTTTTATTTTGTTAATCAAATGTATTAAAAAATTAAAAATTAATAAAATAAAAAATAAATGGACCTGACCAGATGGATTAAGTCATGAAAAAACCAATATGCAACTGATTTTTTTTAGCTGTTCCAAATGATCAAAACAACCAGTTCTTAAAAAATTACTACTAATGATATGGATAGCTCTCCTACAACTACTCTGGATTTCTTTCATACTACCATGAGCATTAATGATCTGCAATCTATTTTCAATCAAGTCTTATCTCATATCGAGTATTCAAGGCTACGAGGTATAGTTTATATATTTGAGTGATCTCTCCACTTATCACCAATTAATTTTAAATTAGATATTTTAACATGGTATCAGAGTTAGGAGTCGAGCCAATGTTAAACCATTGTTTACTGATGAATTGTCGGTTGGCTAGATAGAGCCAATTATAGTTAGCTATAGTTGATTAAAAAAGTTTATATAAAAAAAAGGGAACACAGGAGACATGTTGAGATAAAGTCTCATATCGAGTATTCAAGGCTATGAGACTCAGTGTATATACTGAACTGGTCTATCCACTTATCTGCAATTAATTTTAAGTTGGATGCCTCAATAATTTTCAGTCAATTTTCAATCAAGTCTTATCTCATGCTAGAAATCATATTACCATAACCGCTACTAACACTACTTCCACCACCACCTTGTCTACACTTGCCCTTGATAAAATTTCTACTGTAGCAACTACTACCGCTACTTCCCCCACCACCTTGTTTGCACTTGCCCTTGATAACACTAAAATATGGGACAACAGAGAGTTTCACATGATTTGCTTTACTTTGTTATGATTGTTATGAATGCTACAAATGTTATGGATGTTATAGATGTTATGGATTATATGGATGCTACTGATGCAATGGATGTTATTTCTTGGTTGAAAGCTGATAATTAATACTTTTACACTTTCAGTTTGAAGGAGAATGTTAGAGTTATTACTATTAAGGTTTCCTAGTTTAGTTATATATCTTGTTCTAAACTAAAATAAACCTATATAAAGATCTCTGGTCTATATTAGGATTCTCAAGACATATTAATGGAATTGTGATTTCTTTCGTTGATTTCTTTTATTATTATTTTATATTATTGATTTTAACTTAATAACTTAGCAAAAAGTAGAATTATAAATTTGAGTATATTGTGTTATTTTACAATATTAACAATTTTTTTCTTTTTGCATAATTAAAAGGAACCACTATTTTTATACTTTTTGTTTTTTTCTCTATTTTCACACTTATACCCTATTTTCCAACCAATTGGATAAATCAATATTGTATAAAATATAGATCAAATGTGTAAAAATAGAGAATAAATATGTGAAAATAATAATTTTCAATTAAAAATCTAAAATACGCCGTAAGATATTTTCTTTTATTTTATCGTGTTTGTGTCTGACTAAAATACCACAGAAAGCCCATCAAGTTTAAAAACAGGCCAGCATTAAATTTTTCAGATCCGTGTAGCCCGATCCAAGATTAATTGTCCTGTAAATGATTGTATTACAGGAAACAACAATTACCAGAATAGTATGAACATCACTTCTTGTTGATCCCTTCACGCCTGTAAGCGAAGCTCTGCGACGAGGCACTGAGTGGAGACGAAGTAGAGATCTGTGGCTTCATGACACTTGACTGACAGGTATTCTTTTGTCTTTAATGCAAAAAATACAGCTCCACCGTCCCAATTTGAAGTTTCAAATCCTAAATTTTGCAAACCCTAGAATTATTAACAAACCCTTCATTCGAAGTCACTGTTTTGGTTGTTGTTGCTTCTCCGCTTTCATTTTGTTGAAAATCATTTTAGCTCCCTTTTTGGTTGGTCTGTCGTTTTAGTATCGCCCCACTTTACCTAACCAATACTGCTGTTAAATTGCAAGCTTGCTTCCATTTAAACCCATTGAGCTTCCCACATTATGACTTTAATGTTGAAATCTAAATTATATAATTAGTTTCAGATCTCAAACTGTGCTTGATTTTGTATTTTATGTGTTTAATTATGTTGATATTGTCTTTTATTGTTGTTATCCAGATTTGTTCTATGAAGCCAAGACTGAATTTTGTATGAAGTCTGAAAATGCTATGTTTGCAATGGGAGGTGGTAGTTAGAAGAATGTAGATATAGTGATTGTAGCTGAGTTTTTCCAATCGTGGTTCGTGTATTTGCTGTACAAAAGGTGGGAGGACAAGGAAAATTTGTAAATGGAGATGGCTGATGCAGCAGCTCTTGTGGAGGCAAGCGGGTCTAGATTCAGTGACCTAGAGCTCATTGGAAGAGGGTCATTTGGGGATGTCTATAAGGGGTTAGTATGAGAAATTTTACTTGTGATATCTGTATATAAGTGTTTGTGTATATTATTTGTTCTTGTTAGTATTGACTCTCACATTGTCGTTCCTTGAGTTTTAATGTTAACTTTACCATTATTATGTGTTTTTCAGTTAGAAAGCTGTAGCGCATTAGATGTTAAAGAGAACTTTAAAAGCTTTCCCCTAGTGCGTTCTTGTACGGTTTTATTGCACGAGACAATATATCTACTAAAAGAGAGATGATAGGTTACATTTAATTTATCACCGAGAAAACTTGATTGTGTATTTTAGCGTGACCATAGCCATTTTATTATTTTAGACGGTGAAACTGCTGAGCTTTTTTTAGGAGTTTCATTCCTGTAAGCAGATGGGTTACCTTGCTTATTGTCGATGCATCGCTAAGTCGGGAAGTCAGGTAGTCGGGTTTGGTCGAGAAGTGGTAATCATGTTGATGTTAGACCCAGGTGAGTTCACTTGAGTATGGGAAATAGGTTAAAGAACTTTGATCTTATGCTTTCAATCGGACGTAGATGATGGGAACCACAAAGTTTTTTTATTTTTAATGTATTAGTTAGAATATTTATTATGTTTAATGGTGGAGAATTTGATGTAGGTGTAGTTGTTTTATTTATCAGTGGGGATTTAGGATATTTAATTCTTTATTAGGGTGTTTTAATAATTTATTACTGTAATTATTCCCGAGTAAAATTAGGTTTTGAGAGTTTCTCTAAACCGACTGGACTATCTCTTTTGTGGTTGATAGATCCTTGGGGTAGTGAGGTGCGGAGCCCCATCCAAGTTATTTTTGCTGTTATTTCACTATTTTCTATCAATTCATCAGCTTCCAAAAGTTGTCCTGCATCTTTAGGGATCTTGCATATTGTTGAGGTTCCTTACACAATATGCACTTCTACTGTTTCCTGATTTCCTCTTTATTGTCCTGCATCTGTGTTACCACTATACAAATGTTGATAATTTCATTTCTATAAAATTGCAATTTATTTATGGTAAAAGTAGAGGAGGCATGTCAAAAGTGCTGACTGGGGGATTTGGAGGCCCATGGCGGGCGGGAGATCATAACATTTATCTTATTTATTTTTATACTTAATATAGTGATGATATGGTGTTATCTGCCTACTTGATGCTTGAAATGTTGAATTATGAAACACAACTCTCTCTCTCTCTCTCTCTCTCTCTGATATTGATTGGGCTTGTTTGGCACAACTTATTTCAGAACAACTTAAAACTTATTTTATAATTAGAATAAACTATAAGCTGAAAAAAAACACCTATTGACCAACTTTTTCAAATAAGTTGACAATATAGGTTATACTTAACCTATAATTTTTTTTAAATTAATAAAAATAACTAATTTTAAGGTAGTTGACTTTGGAAAATAAGCTATAATTAGTTTCAATAAGCTGAAACTCTTAAGTGACCATTGCAGCCAACAAATAAAAAGTTAGGTTACCATATTATCAGTCCAGTGACTAAGTCGGCTGTCTTCATGAGTAGAATAGGATAAAATATATGATTGTGGGAAAAGTGGGATGTTATCAAATTTAAATAAAGGGCATCAGGATGGGTTTGTTCATAATGAAAAAATGTCACACCGATATCATTTCCTCGGTTATGGGATAAGAGCACCTTTTAAGCTTCATTATGGACTTCTTCCAGTTTTTTTTTTTTTTTCTTTCTGTTGTTGTTTTTGGGGTTTTGGGGAAGAGGGGGTGTGTGGTGTTATCAATCTATGGTTTGCACAGGGATTGGTGGACTGTTCTATTTTATCCTTTTTTCCATTTACAAGACGTTTACAAATAAACGTTAATTTTTTGGTAAGTCATTTATGTCATATAGCTGGTAAGGTAAAAATAAAAATGTCATGCATATCACGAACATTAGCTATCAAGAGTTAATTGCATACTATTTATTTTGTTGATAAGTTCACAGGTTGATCGGTGTGAGTTTAATGAGTACAAGCTTTTAATGAATGAAAAGGTGAATAGTTATTTTTGTGGTACCTAGGGACTCCTAGTACAGGTGCTGCCCTGGTACCCCTGCACCAGCATAATTTTCTTGTATAATTGCATCTCATGCACCACATATGTAGCGAAGGAAATAGGATGGGGATGCATCCCTTACCTAATTTCCACCAGACCCAACCTACATTGTCTCCCCATCCCCAGGCATCATTCTTGGCCCGCTTTACCTGCTTGTCACACCATTGTTCGAGAGTATTAATGTAGTCTTAATGCTGCATCAATTGTTAATGGGTATGTAATTAAACAAAATGGGTCAAGAGAGCAAGCTGTTGGTCTTTATTTGAATTCAATAATGTATACTAGTCGCCTTACTCCCAACTAATTTGGCATAAAAGGCGTAGTTTAGTCGAGGGAGATACCATCCGGAAGAAGAGGAGGACAAAGATCATCCAAAATAATGAAAGCGGAAAAGCACAAAGCCCTGCTTTATCCAGCCCTCTGGAAATCAGAAATACAATTTCGCCTAAATGCACTCGCTGCCAATTGAATAGCGTCGTGGTCATAAATTGACTCTTATGTGATGAGCTGTCAAACTTGGTGTGGAGTGAAATATTGAATAAAGCTTGTATATCTCACTTTTCCTTTTGTTCCACCCCTTAATAACAACTAATATGTTTCCTGTTGCATATTTTCAATGATTGTACTATTTGCTTTTTTTTTTTATATTTTTATGCAAGCGTTCATCTTAAACAATATGTTGTGCCTCTTTGTGGATTTGCAGGTTTGACAGGGAGCTTAATAAAGAGGTCGCTATTAAAGTTATTGATCTGGAAGAATCGTGAGTATATAAGTCAAAATTTCTCTTGATTCATTTTAAGTCTTAACAGCATTAAATAGATGGTTGTACTCACACATCAAAAAATAAAAAATAAAACTTGGTCGTACTCTGAACTACTCTTTTATTTTTTGGGGATGACTGCTGAGCCGCGATCACTACCCATGTCTGGGATGAAGTACTCTTCCACTTTAGTATTATGGAATAAAGAACTCTCTATCAAGATGTGTCATTTCTAAATCTAACATGTTCATTTAGATTAATGTCATAGTTGGACTGACTTGAGTTCCTGTAGCGAGTTGATATAAGAGCCATCCAACTTTTTAGGAATATATCATCATTCTTCTTGGTTGGGGATACTTCCCTGCTTGCAGCTTTCCCAAAGACGCCTGTAGTTGTCCCATTATGCAATATTAATATCTTGTCTAAATTATTGCAAAATGTTAGAAGTTCTGTTCAGTTTCCTCGTCTCCTGACTACTGAGTACATGCATCGGGATTTAGAGGAAAGATATTTGCTTTTCTACGGTGAAGTGCTGAGCATTCAGGACTTTTATAAGGTCCTTTATAAGGTCCTTTATAAGGTTGCATCACATATTGATAAACCTTATTTCTTGATACGTTGCAGATTGATAAACTTTCTTCTTGTTTTCTTTTCGGGAATAAGTTGATTGATAACCTTTATAAGCTGCTAACAAAATATTATAATTTAATTATTTAGATTATACTTTTTATTTTGCTTGTCTAGATAATTCAAGTATTTAAAAGATGTATACTTCCTTCTTTTTAATTAAGAATCTAGTTTCAGTTGTTCAACTTTTCTGAGACCTGATTTATAATTTATCATCTACAGAGAGGATGAAATTGAAGACATTCAGAAGGTATATCTGTTTTCATGGATTTGAAATTGGATTTATAGCAATTTATGCATAGGTATCTTATTTGAATAATTTTTTCTTTCAGGAAATTGCAGTTTTGTCACAATGTCGGTCTCCTTATATTACAGAGTACTATGGATCATATCTTCAGCAAACAAAACTATGGATAATAATGGAATACATGGCTGGTGGCTCAGTTGCTGATCTAGTAGGTCCTTTTGTTGACTTCCCAAATGTTTAATTTATGAATCCTGCAGTTTTTCTAGTTGTTCAAATATGAGAAGATAAGTAACTTTCTTCTATCGTACATTTTCTATATATATATAAGTTTTAGTCGCTTGTCTCAGTATTATGTAAAAAAATCCGAAAATCAGGGCCTTTCTTTTTAGGGCTGATGATAGGTATTGGTCCATGAGAGCTTGTGGATTTATTAAGTTACTTATTAGTATTATCTATTTAATTTCATAGTCGTTTTTGTTATTTCTTATTTTTTTTTAATTAGTAGGGTATTTTAGTTGTTTTTTACTTTTATAGTGCACCAAGTAATATTAGGGTTTTGGTTGTTGGTATTGATTTTATAATTGAGAGTTTTAATTATTTTTCCTATCTTATTTGAGAATTTTGAATTATTTGATTTGCTTAAACTAACACTCAAACAATCATAAATCTCATGCAAAGAACTTAAAAAAATGGTTAGATGTTACTCTGTAATTCCTGTTCAGTGCTACATGAAAAAATGTACTGAAAGACAATTGGTTTTGTGCCATTGTTAGTTCCAGCTCACTTCCAGGTACAGAGCAAGTGTTCAGCAATTTTCTGAACCATTGATAGACCAAGTTGATCTATATAAAGAGATTGACATGAGAAATATATACGAATCACCAAAAATAATAACCTTGAGGAACATACACTAATTTGGATTCTAATGATGACATTGGTCTGCAGATTCAACCGAATCAACCATTGGATGAAATGTCTATGGCTTGCATTTTACGAGACTTGCTCCATGCCATTGAATATCTCCATAATGAAGGGAAAATCCACAGAGATATTAAAGGTTCCCATCCTCACTATCTCAGTATCAATAGTTAATAAATTCCCCTTTTATTAGTTATTTTTTATTTTCATATAGCAAGTATGTGAAATGACAGCATCACTATATGTAATTGCAGCGGCGAACATTTTGTTGACGGAGAATGGTGATGTAAAGGTACATTCCTTTTGTACTTGGAACCAATGGCCTTATGAATTTATCTGCACTGAGCTTGAACAACTCAGAATGCATGCCTACATATCACAGATGGAGTTGCATCAGACTAATTTCAGTTGGCTCAAATTTACATTATTGTTTTTGTGACAGGTTGCAGATTTTGGTGTTTCTGCACAACTAACGAGGACAATTTCTAGAAGGAAGGTACATTGTTTAGGTCTTTAATTTGTGAGGAGGTGGAAATTTGTGTGTATGGTGGTAAAAATTTATGCTAACGCAATTGATAATGACAGACTTTTGTAGGAACACCATTTTGGATGGCTCCAGAAGTGATTCAGAACTCCGAGGGATACGATGAGAAGGTATAATAACTTAGATCCTTGTGTGTCAACGTACTTTTCCTTTTATTTTGGAGTTGCTGAGCCTTTAGCATCATTTTCCATACATGCTGAGCCTCTTTTACTTTATCCAGGCAGATATTTGGTCTCTAGGGATAACTGCAATTGAGATGGCAAAAGGGGAACCTCCGTTAGCTGACCTCCACCCCATGAGAGTTCTATTCATTATACCCCGAGAAAATCCTCCCCAGGTTATTATTTTTTAATCTGTGATTTGATTTATCTCTCTTTTCTTGAGGCTTTTGTACCTGAAGTGGAGCTGTTTCCTTTGCTACTTATTATTGCACAATTACTTGACAACTATTACGTAATGATGCAGCGTAAGATCTTTTTGGTAATTGATTTTTGTTGCCTAGTTATCTTTTGACCTTATGTCATTGTTTTATTTATGTAATGCATTTTAAGGTGATTGACGTTGACCCTTTTGTGGCAGTTGGATGAGCACTTTTCTCGTCCCATGAAAGACTTTGTTTCATTGTGTTTAAAGAAGGTCCCTGCTGAGGTATCTACTTGCACACTCACACGTGGGCGCGCCTGCCCTTATTTTGTTCGCTCTTTTCATGTGAAATTACTTGGGCTAGGAAGAACTGCCTTTCTTTTTTCACTCTTTTCATGAGAAATTACTTGGGCTAGAAAGAACTGAAATGTTAATTGAGAAAACTGCCATCTTTTAGATATAAGATGAAATTTTGTTTGGAAAGACATAACCTTACTCATTACAATTCACATGGGTGGGAGGAATGATAACTCACGCGTATAATGAGTTGAGAAGGGAAATGAAAGAAATCTGACTACTAGTGAATTTTCTCTTAGAAACATGAGCCCGATTTTTTCTAGACTTTAGGGGCTATAGTACTCTTTCTGCTACGGCTCTGGGTTATGTGCTTAATCCAGTCTAATTCTGTTGATACTCACTCTTTCTCTTGTTGATTTCAGAGACCAAGTGCGAAGGAGCTTGTGAAGCACCGTTTTATCAGGAATGCTAGAAAGAGTCCAAAGCTTCAGGAGAGAATCAGGTGCCATTATGATCTCAGGGTGCTTGATATTATGGCTAGTATATTTTTTATATTCATGGAGACAAGAGAGACTGATGAAGATTTTCTTGCCTAATTTCGTTGTAAATTTTGTATGTCGAATCCCATTTGTTGTTCCTATTGGTAGCATAGTTATGAAGTATATGTCTTCTTTTTATGTTGACAGAGAACGGCCGAAGTTTCAACTAAAGGAAGATGAGGAAACCCCTAGAAATGTCACGAAAGCTTTAGGGGAAGCATCTGGCACTGTCAAGGTGACAAGAGATTCAAAAGTTGAAGATACAACTGTTCGAGCCAGGTGGGTCCCTATCTATATGAGTTTCTCATGTTATCTTTGTTGATATGTTGGAGAACGTTGGTTGACTGAAGGTAATGTAATCTACACAGCAGCAGTCAGTTAAAAACTCTGAAATCTGCTGGATGGGATTTTAGCATCAGTGGGTCCTCAAGCACTGGAACAGTGCGAAGCGTTGTAAGACCGCCTCAGATAAGAGATAGGAAACCAGAGGTTCCACTTAATCAAGCTACCCCAAGGAGAACTTCTGAAAGTGGTAACCGGTGGTCTTCTTCCGGAAGTACAAATACTCTCTCTGAAGTTTCCATTGGAAAAGATGCTCAAGAGCCACATCTTGAGGAACCGGAAGAATTGTCTGCAAACGGGGCAGGAACTGTTGTAGTACGTTCTCCAAGAGGTGTGGAGAAGTCATCATCATCTGTCTTCACTGATCAGAGTACCTTGGTAGGGGATTACTGTCTAATTCAGATTATGAAAACTAATACTCCCTCCGTCTCATTTATTAAGAGCAAAATGTTGACCAGCTTGTTCCAGTCCATATATCTTCTAAATAAATCTATTTATTTATTTATTTCAGAAAGGGTCACATGATTCTTTGCAGGAAGAATTGTCTGGAAGCGGGACAGGAACTGTTGTTGTACGGTCTCCAAGTGGAGTGAAGTCATCATCCGCCTTCGGTGATCAGAGCACCTTGGTAAGTTGCACTGGGATTAACAGTGAAAACATTTTGGGACTTCAAGGACCCTTAAACTGTGAGTTGGGGAATATGTTATTTATGCATCTCTGTCCATATTTTTGACTTTATAAGATCAATTTGGCATCAGTCTAGCAGTACATTTGCTTCACCAGAGGATGCTTCCACCAGCGGGACAATTGTTTATCGTGGGCAACATGATGATTCGGATTCTCCTCGAACTCCCAAGTCAAGACTGGGGATCCAAGGGAGATCTTCTAGTGCATCCCATGAAGACAGTGCAATAAACCTTGCAGAGGTTGTGTATTCTTTAAAATAGTAGTCAACTTTTTATTTCCCTTCACTTTTTGTGGCTGTAACCTGAATAATTGATTGCATCTGGCAAACTGATTTTCGTATTTTTTTCTCTTTTATGTACATTTCATTTTGAAATCCAAAGCTTTATTGTAGGAATAGGTCTACTTCTGATTTATGGTATGTACCAATCATTCTGAATGATCATATACTTTATAGCTGTAATTCCCTTTTGTTTTTCTGCATGGCTATTAATTTATTCAGGCAAAGGCTGCAATTCTAGGAGGATTGAAGAAAGGAAATGCTAGGGATAGGTCTGCGATGGGCAAGGTCAGCAAAGAGGAGCAAGAAAGTAGAAAAACAGATCAATCAACAAAGACCTCTGATTCTTCAAGGTACCACCTTGTACTTGATTTTACTCTAGAAATATTGAGGTTCATTCCTGTCAGTTCTAATTGAAGCTTAAACTAATTGCTGAAACTTTTAATAATATCAGACATTCTCGTGATTATGTTGATGCTTTAAAAGCATTTACTCCTAGATCACGCCAAGCGAGTGATGAAGAAGCTAGTGCTGCCAGACTTTCAGCACCATCGTCATCTGCTCCACTGTCAATCCTTCTCATCCCTTCCCTAAAAGAGGTGAGCCCTCACAGATTACACACTGCGTTGCTGGTGACTGAAGACTTCTAATTTTACTAGTCTAAACCAAATAGTTTAGGAATTTAAAATGCTTAAAAAATTTACGATGTTCAAGTTGAGAATTAACTTCTTATAATCTTCTTACCAAGGAAAAAGAGAACTTCTCTTTCATGATTTGTTTATGTATATAATGTAGGCAGTACCTGATGATTCAGAAGGGTCCCTTGTTGGTGCAGTGACAAATTCTATTATGGATATGGAGCGCTTGAAGCCCGGCTCCTTTGAAGTTCTTGTCTCTAGGATGCTTCAGAGACTTGCAAGGTTTATTTACAAGTTAATTTATTTTTTTTCAGTGAGTATTTGATATATATATATATATATATATATATGGTTTTTCTGAATTAGAACCTCTCTGCAGTTCAAAGGAATCTTCACTGAAAGATCTGCAAGATCTGGCAGCTCATATATTCACGAAGGGCAAAACAGTAGTTCCTGAACAAACAGGGGATGTAAATGCAGAAACTGATAGCAGCAGGAAAAAGCAGCAGACTAAGGAGGCTCATTCAAATGCCAACTTAGGTCCGCTCGCGAGGTTCTTACTTTCAAGGTTTGTTAAGTAAATGCTTCTTGTAGTATTTGATTATTATTTTTGTTAAGATCAGTCATTGATGTACTACGAGTGGGAAATGATATTTCTACAAGTCTCTACTCACCTGAATAGTAAGTGAGACCCACAAATCATGGGTACAGTTACCTGGTGGAAGAAATAATATTCGTTTTTGAACTGCAGATGGCAAGGCCAAGCTTCCCGAGATTTAAATCCAACTTAGGAAGAGGTTTGTTGCTATATTGTTTGGTTGTTTTGTATGTGTTTTTTTGGTGATGATTTATTTTGGTTTAAATGTTGTACATAATAACATACATTTAAAGAAAACCACCCTGTAATTTATTTAAATCTTTTGCTTTCTAGTTTTGATTTGTCCTACAAACATAAGAGTTCTTTGAATTTTCCCTTTGTACTGGAAAATGATGATCATGTATAAAACTGTACCGACTTATTATACTGTGTATCATCATGGAATATAATAATATACTGAGAACCAATTCTAATTGTCGCGTCTATTATTTTATTACTCACCCCTGAATTTTAGTATTTTTTTTTTTCTCTATCTTGCATGTTTAATACTCTCTCTCTCATAACAGTATAAAGTTTATTTGTTAATTATAATAAGTTATAAGTTGAAAAAAAATTTATTGATCAATTTTTTAAAATAAATTAACAATATAGGTTATATTTAATTTATAATTTTTTTAAATTAATAAAAATAATTAATTTTAAAGTAGTTGATTTTTAAAAATAAATTATAATCAATTTTAATAAGTTAAAACAAATAAATCTTATATCATTTTTATAATCACGTGTTGCACTTTGAAGAAAATAGAGCATATCAGTCTCATGAATGATATTTTAAGAAATATCATTTTTTTTAATTTTTTGGCACGAAAGAAAATGTCATATAAGTTATACATAAATACATAATTTTGCATACAAGGTAAACTAAAATATTACACTACCATGTATGACGACATAAAGGTGATCTATATCTGGACCCTAGAACAAACTTCAATTTTAGATTTCACGATTTTGATTTTTTTAGATAAATTGACTATTTCATTTTTCATATTATAACAAGTTAAATTATCGTTTAATAATTGCATCAAATGTCATAGCTGGAGTCCATGTCACCCTCTTGTACTTTCAGGGTCAAATATTTTACTAGAGTGAAGTTACAACACGTTATATTCGTTCCATCCCACAATACAGACGAAACTATTTTCACGATTGTGTTATAAAAATTTTAAGAAATATATATATATATATATATATATATATATATATATGTATGTATTAACATACTATCTCCGTCTTAAAAATAATGAC
Organism: Pittosporum tobira; assembly: GCA_032359685.1. Taxonomy (NCBI): domain Eukaryota; kingdom Viridiplantae; phylum Streptophyta; class Magnoliopsida; order Apiales; family Pittosporaceae; genus Pittosporum; species Pittosporum tobira. The sequence goes on from JAUMHB010104794.1 coordinate 12,565, forward strand.
CAAAATTTTTGACACTTTCTAACACTAATTTTAAAACGTTTTGAAAACATATATATACATTATATTTTCTATATATTTTTTATATTTTTAACATATTTATATATCATACTTTTTAATATAATAAAAATATATTAAATATATTTTATAAATGTGTTTTTAAATCGTTTTAAAATTTGTGTCAGAAAGTGTTAAAAATCTTAATTATCATTTCAGGACGAAAGGAGTATTATTTTTATAATATTTAATTATAATTAAAAATATAATCTATAATATATGAGAATAATAATTAAAGATAAAATATTTTAATATATTCTTCGGGCTATCATAAAATTTGTGTTATGTAAACGGTGGGCAGCTGTTGTCTGTATTATAAGAGGTTTGTATTATGAGAGGAATCCGGTATATTGACGCCGGCCGGTAGCTTGTTGGCTATCAAGACAAATTGTTAATTGACAGGTTAAGGGGTCGAGTCTGGTAGCGGTTTAAGGTTTTGGGAGAAATTTGATAGCAGAGGCATTTTGTAGTATGATGGTAATGTTTAGCACTGTGACAAGTTCAAAAATACCTCCATTTCTAATGACGGTAAAAATTTGTTTGAACACAATTTCTGGTGAAAACTGATAATAGGATTCCCATGGTAAAATTAAACACCCATATCCCCTCCAAAATACAGGCGTTCACCAGAAATCACCACAAGAACACGACCCATCCGCAAATGGTCACAACAATCTTGCGGCTTGTGATTTTCGATATCATCTTGGTTGCAACATGACAATCTGCACACACCCTAAGGTTCTTGAAAATCTTGATCCTAGTTCCTGGTTTACTACTAATAAGCCCAAATGCAATCACAAGCCTCTCACTGTGAACTTCTTAACATCACTCCTTTTCAGGCTTACCAATATCATGTAGTACTATATCTGTCTGTGGATCGTGACCATGGGCCTTGAGCAACCCGTTTATCACCTCCAGCATCACATATATAGATTTGCTTTCTGGGTGTTTCATATCTCCGGCAAGAAACTCGTGTACCACGTTATTAACTTCAATCGAGCTACAACCAGGCTCCTTTTGTAATCCACTCTCTCTCATCATGGTCCTCACCCTCGCCACACCTTTCCAATTACCTGTGGCAGCATATATATTGGAAAGAAGAATGTATGTACCTGAATTTGCAAGATTACGATCCACAAGGAACTCCACAATCTCCTCTCCCAGATTGGTGTTTCTATGGAGCCTACAAGCACCAAGTAACGTTCCCCAAATAATGGGGTCCGGGTTAATATTCATGCCCTTGACAAGCTCAAATGCTTCTTCAAGTTTCCCAACTCGACCTAGAAGATTTACCATACATCCATAGTGCTCAATCTTGGGTTCAATTTCATATTCGGCTTTCATCGAATGGAAGAAATCCCATCCCTTGTTAACCAAACCAGAATGAGCACAAACACTTAAAATCGCGATGAAGGTTATATCTGTGGGTGTGACAGACACTCTACACATGTCACTGAAAAGCTGCAAGGCTTCCTGGCTGAGTCCGTTCATTGCATAACCAGAAATCATTGAATTCCATGCGACGACATCCTTGTAAATCATTTTATCAAACACCATGCGAGCATCCTCCAAACTGCCACATTTGCCATACATATCAACCAAAGCAGAACCGACATGAACGTTTGTCCGAATTTCTTTATGCTTCATGTAAGAATGAACCCACCTACCCGATTCCAGAGCTCCAAGTTGCGCACAAGCCGAAAAGACTGCTACTAAAGTTACTCCATCCGGCCACATTTTAGCAGATAGCATCTTTCTAAAGAGGAGCAAGGCCTCATTGGGCCTTCCATGTTGAGCATACCCATCAATCATCACATTCCAACACACCACATCTCTTTCTTGCATTTCATCAAACAGTACCCGTGCCCCATCTACGTCTCCATGTTTCGCTAACCCAGTTATCATCGTAGTTGCAGAAACCAAACTCTTCTCAGGCATAGTATCAAACAGTTGCCGTGCAAGGACCACATCGCCAGCTCTCATATAAACATCAAGTAGAGCAGTTCTGACATAAGTATTGAAATCACATCCCATTTTTATAGCTTGGCAGTGGAGAGTTTTGGCAGGTTCAAACGGGCAACCTTTAAGAACTGCAGAGAATGCGAATGCACTGGGTTCAGTGCTTTGGGATAGCATTTTGACGTAAAAATGAAGGGCCTGTTCATGGAGTTTGTTGATGGCGTGGGCATGGATGATGGCAGTGTAGAAGAAGGCGTCGGGGTTGTCGGTGCGGTGGAAGAGGGCGACGGAACAATCGAGACGGCCGAGAGAGGAGTAAGAGCGCTGAAGTTTGAAGTTTAAGGCTGCGTGGGTGTCAAGGCCGTGACGTATAAGAGATGCGTGGATTCGGGAAAGTTGGTTAATTGTCTTAGAGTTGTCGATTAATAGTGCAAGGCTGTCTGGGGTTAGAGAGTGGCGGTGTATGGTGGCAGCTATTGGTGGTGGGGTGGCGAAAAGGGTAGTGCTAGCACCAGACATTGTGTCCCACTCTCAGTTACAAGTTTTAACTGGTTTCTCCAATCTTTTGCGCCATGTGAATTCTCTACGTCATCAAGTAACCGCGAACAGTTCTATCAATTTTTAATATTGAACAAACTCATTTCCATACTATAAATAAATGTGATTTAAAAATAATTAAAATAATATTAATTATATTATTAAGACTACTAAATTGTCAATCAAAATATAGATACATGTTATCAAAATATATATACATGTTTATTGACAACTATTATAATTTTATATAAATATAAAAGACTATAGACATGATAAAAAATACTATAATATAAATAATTTAAATAGTGTATTTACTAAATTTATCTCTGACAAATCATGTATCCGTATCCGTACAGTATACTAAAACGTACCGCGAAGTACATATACCCCATACGATACACAACCTGCACTGTTTAATCAAACAATCAACTTACATACAATACACAACTGTTTAATCAAACAATCAACTTACATACAATACACAACCTGCACTAGTACATATACCCCATAAAAGCGAAAGTTCCTAGTCCAATGTCAACATAGAGCGTGGATCTTGATAACCAAGACTTCGAAATTCAGAAAAGGAAAAAACAAACAGGAGATGTTCAGGAATCATTCATAACATGAAACAAAACATTCATAATTGAAAGAGACTCCAAGGAAACAAGTCCGATCAACATCGTAAATTGTTATTTCCAA
>JAUMHB010104905.1:8745-29267 GCA_032359685.1 Pittosporum tobira
AGAGAAAGAGAGAAATTCAAGAAAACATCCCAAAATCTTGCAAGTTTAGGCAAATCTAAGCCTTCTAAACACATATTCACCATCTAAATCACCAAGTAGACCCAAGAAGACATCCATCCTAGCCCTTGGAAGGTCATGGGTGGAAGAAATTTGAAGGAGAAAGAGAGACTAAGGAGCTAGGAGGCCAAGAAAGGGAGGAACGACCAAAGAATAAGGTAAAATTTTCAAACTTTGCTTATGATTTCTATGGTTAAGTTGGTGTTTGTAATGATATTTAAGAGTATGTAAGAGTAGCCTAGTTGCTGAATAAGTTGAGTTCATACTTGAGTAATTGGTTTGTTGTTAAAGAAGTTCTTGTATGTTGAAAATATGAAAAAATTGGGCTACGGGTTACTATTTATAAATTGTACGAAAATTAATTGACTTATCAAACGAACATGAGACTATTATTGGCAGTAATTGAATAAGTGTAGATGATTCCCGAATTTAGAATTTTTTGGAATTCGTTTGGTATTTTAATAAATTGTTTTAAGTAGTTGCTGTAAGTTTTCTGATGAAACAGAAGAATTGGAATCTGTAGTCTACGTTCAAAAATCTGTATAAAATAATCTATATATGCGTTATGCTTGAAACGTCTTGTGAGCTTAGTTAACTTGATAAGGAACATATATTCATATGTTGTTTAGAAAAATAAAGTCGCTTACTATTTCTAGAAAATATTAGAAAAAGCATGCAGAAGCGTTATGGAAAATCTGAAAATCTTGATTTAAAGTCAAGTTTTAAAACTTATATAAAATCATGTGCTTAGCATCAATTGATGAAACTTTTTATAGTTAAATTTGGGTAAGTATAATATATTTTTCCAAAAATAATGACTCTATTTGAGATTGGTTGATATTTTTGAAAAATGCCCAAAGTTTCTGCTGTAAAGTCAAAATATAGTAGATTTTCTGGAAATTTTTCAAACTTTAGAAAGCAATATCTTTTTCATACGAACTCGAAATTGAGTCGTTCTTAATACTATACGAAACTATAAAAATTTAGAATGTATAAAAGTTGTAGCTAAATAGATTTTATAACAAAAAAATTATTTGTGCATGAGTGCCACTAGTGTAGTAAACTAGAAATGGTCAATAAAGTTGGAAAGTCTAAAGCTTGAATAATGTACTAATATGAGATGCTTATTTACATAGGAACTTGTTTTAAGGTTTAAAAAGGCTCTGGAAGTGTTTAGAGCATGAACAGAGAAAAATAAGTAAGGAAAGACAAAAACGAAAACGTAGACGGAAAACGAAAACGGAGGCTAACTGCGAAGTACGATTGGGAGTAAGTTTTAAGTGTAAGTAAGGAAAGTACAATTCTCAACCCTCTTGATACGTGTAAATTTTACTGTTCTTTACACGTGCATGTTTTAAATGATAAAATTGCATACATTTTAAAAACTTACTTATGCATGCATGAATGTTAAATGAGTTTTTAAAATGGAGCTTGAGTATTGCCGCTGGAGGTTTATTGGTCTAACCGGGATCCCATGGGAGCGAGTCCTATGGCGCAGGATAAATTTTCCCTGTAATTGCGTTGTGTACAATCACCGGAGATTTTAGTACTCGTTTGGTCTTAACTATGTGTTAAGGTTAGACGAGAAATGGAAGTAATTGGAGGTTAAGACATGCTCACTTGTATGTTTTTAAATTATAGCATAATTTACTTGACTGTTTGTAAATTATTTTTTGCATTGAAAGTATGTTTATTTCAAAAGTTTGAATTGATTTTATGAAAGTTGAAAGTATGCTTTAGTATTTAAGAGGTTGTACTCGCTGAGCTTAATTGTTCATCATTGCTATGGTTGAATATTTTAGTTGTGAGAGGTGAGTACGAGGGAATTGGACGAAACAGATACTGGTGATTTGTCTAACCCGAGGAAGAAGAGCTGAAGGGGGAGAATTTGAAGTGATCAAATATTATAACTTATTTTAGAATGTTTGTAATAACGTTTCAATTTCGCTACATAGTATCGGACTGAAATTATAAGATAGACCATGGTATAGATTAATTAAAAAAAGATGTAATTTATTGCACGTTTAGATGTGTAAGGTGAGGTTTGATGACCGATCTAGTAGGTTGAAGGTCATACGAAGACCGGAACGTCTCAATAAATATTTATCATTTAAACCTCGATCATTCTTTGAAAGTTAATCTCTTCATTCTTCATTCTCAAAATCAAAAGTTGATACATTTCCAAACTTAAATATGCAGTGAGAGGTTGTGACGATGAAGCAATTTCTTAGAGATCATGAAGATGCAGCAATCTAGGGTACAAGCATAGTTATAAAAATCTAATCGTACCGGCCGGTTGAACCAGTTGGACCGTGATCCGGACATCAAACCGGCACGGTATGGTCATTTTACCGAATAAACAATCATACCCTTTCAAACTAAGCATATCGGACGGTATTTATATGAACTGCAAAATCGGCCAATAATTTGATAACATACCTGATTTTGTATGTTTAAAAAAAATCTATATTTTGTCAATTTTTTTAAAAAAAATTATGCCTACCTAAAAAGGTTATTTTTGACTTTATGTATATTATTATAATAATTGGAAAAAATATTTTTTTGTTAATTATTATAATATGTGATTTTACACTTATATTAGCACATTATTACTCTAAGGATTAAAAAGTGTTAAATTTTAAATGTGTAATTGTGAAAAAAATCTTATTAATGACATGCTTAAGCACCTGAAAGCTGAAGTGTGAGTACTGCTTAGAGTTCACCATTTGATTTAACATTTTAACTATTTGATAATTAATGGCATGAAAAAATATTAGTAATGGCATTACTTGCATGCAAGTATTGAATAACTGTTTAGGGTTATTCTATTTCAAATTTAATATAGTCACTTCACTTAATCATTTGATATCTCTCTCTTCGTATGAAATTTAAGCTTTATTATTGTTATTTTATATAATATTTAGGACTTTACTTTGGTATCTCTTTTTTTTTTTTTACAAGTTTTTATATTATAGTTAGAATATGTGATTTTACAGTGTTATTTTTAATTCTAACATATAAAATATATTTTTTATTATTTAAAAATACAATTCGGCTCAAGTGGTTGAACCACCGGTTGAACCAATGAACCGGTGAATCGGTGCTTCGGCTGGTTCGATGTTCGGTCCTACTATGATAACTATGGGTATAAGGATCCCAAATTTTCATACTAGGTTTTCAACAACATCAGGGATCCATGAATCAAAATCTATGCAGCAATCTTAGATTTCAACAACATTAGCGAAAATTGTCTTACACTGCTCCCAATATCTTAGATTTCAACATCTTAGATTGCTGCATAGGTCCCAAAATCTATGTAGCAATCTAAGAGATGGGAGCAAAACTTTTTCGATTTTGAAAAAATTTCATACTTATATTATTGATTTCTTCTTCAAGATCTCTCTCTTTTCCTTAGAACACGTTATGTGTAAGAAAAAGAATAAGGCATCTTAAATCTAAGAGAACATGATAGAGATTGATGCTCAAATCTTGCTGGAGAGATATGGATGGTTTTTTATTTGAGATATTTATTTGTCAACATTTATGATTGTACTTACCTTTTTCCCTTTAGGAAAACCCATGTGCAAAGCACATGTCAGATGACATTACAAGATTTAACGATTTTTTATTCGGGGTGCAAAATGACTCAAAAATAATAATTAAAATGTTCAATTTTATACAAATAAAAATATATTGTGCAATTTAAAACATTTGATATATTTAGAGGGCTCAAGATTAAATTTAATCTTAATCAAATTTCTCAAATCTTTTTCTAATTAGTTAATACTAATGATATAAAAAATAAACTAATCTCTCGACTGGCTTAAGTACTATTATTGGCATTGTCAACTTGCAATATTACATTTATCACATCATATATCATCATCAAATTTTATACACACAAATATCTTTCACAACTCGATTTTAATATTATTACTGGAAGTATCCACTTACAGTATTATATTTATTACATCATATATAATCATCAATGATCCTCGAATTTTTTTTGTGCAAAAATGCCCTCCAATTTGTCAGTTTAATTGGCAGTCCAATTTGTAATGAATAAAAAATGTTTAGCCTTACATTTAAAATTGTGAAACAAAAGAAAAATAAGAGCAAAGTCCTTAAACCGAAAAGCTTTGCTGTTTTCCCAAAAAATAAAAATAAAAGCTGAAAACTTTTGCAAATTTCACTTAAATGATGTTACTTTAAAAAGATGGGGTGCAAAACTAATTTATATAAAAACTAAAAGGATCAAAATTATAAACAGGTGTACATAATACGTAAAATAACCCAAAAGGCCAATAGTTAAAAAAAAAAAAAAATTTTAAAAATAAAAAGATCTCTCGTTGTAAGATTTAAACGTACCATTTACCTCAAGTTGTCGGTAACATACTTACATTTTTACAAATTACAGTGTCTTTATGTTCTACATAATCTACTAAAATAAGCGATGGATGTATGAACATATATATACGCACGCATGTATCAATTTCATAGATCTATTCTCTATGCTGTCTCTTCATGCCATCAAAGACCCAGAGACACACAAATGCCAATTCATAGATCTAGGGTTTTTTCGCCCAATTAATCAGATCGTTCTCGTTCCTTAGGGTTTTAAACCATTTTCCCACAATTCAATACAACTTATTTATATGTATGCATGTATATACATACGTATAAAGATAGAGCGAGATCTATAGACCAAATTGATTGTCTTGTGAGGTAAATTGAGGGGAACGATTCTAATTTTTTTGATTAAATAATAAAAATGCATATGAAATCGGGACAATCGTCGTACCGAGATCGGACGCAGGAGTTTCAGAATGTAGCTGAGAGGCTGAAGAAGAAGTCTTTCTCATCGAATGCTGCATCCTCATCGAGTAGTAGCAATTCGGAGCCGCCGCGATCGGCGGTGTCAATACAATCGGAGTTCAACAAGAGGGCTTCCAAAATTGGGTTTGGGATTCACCAGACGTCGCAAAAGCTCTCGAAGCTAGCTAAATGTGAGTATTTCAGTTGCAAAATTCGTAATTGCAATTTTTAGGTTGGTTAAGATGACTTGTAACGGTCAGTTATGTTAATATTTATCTGTTGTCCTATGTGTGTATTTGTGATCTCATTGTTTAGTTGTTGAATTATGATTTTACTTACTTTATGACTGTTATATGGCCAATATTGTAATTGATACCAAAATGTTGTGTAAAGTTATTCAGTGAATATTGAATGGTACACTAGATGTAGTGTTAGATTCAGTGCTTCAGATAAAACCTTAACCATAGGGTAGAGCGTTACTTTTTTCTTGCTTGGCTTCAAGTCGGATAATTTGGGTTGTTCTTTTCCTTAGGCAATGTAAATATGCTGCTAAGAGAATTTCAGGATAATGGGGTTCAGTGCCATGAGAGATCTTTTGTTTTGAATGATGACTAGCAGCTCTTCTCGACATTTTAGATCTCTTACTGATTATACATATTCACTTTGAGTTGTTTAATGCCTGATCACTTCTGTTTCTGGGAGCTTTCTCAGCATAAACAAAGAAGACTTCAGTATACGTGACGGGACTAGAGTGTGTGTGTTGTCGTATATAAGTTTGGAGTTTGGCCTAAGTATGGGGATTCGAACTAGAGACCTAGGGGTTGTTTCTAAGTTCTCTGCCATTTCCCTTGCCCTTTGTGTTTTCTAGTATTGTTGTTCCTCAAGCTTTACCTGATAAATCGACAGAGGTGTAAAATCTTTAGGATTGAAACACATTTCCCCCTGGGACTAAATTCCTATGAACAAAAGAATCACAGTTGAGATCAAAGGATTGTACTAATGTATGTTTCTGAAGGATAAGTGTCTAAATTGTGGGCCTTGAGCATGTTTATTCGCAATTTCACTTAACAAAGTGAGTCTTTTCTCAGTGGGCAGCTAACTAAGAAGCAGGGTTGTGGCACTTTGGTTCTGTACTACGCATGGGGTCCCCAAATTTGTGTTGGGAATTTATCGGAATCAGGGTTAATTAGGTTTCACTCATGACTTGATTTAGTGTTCTGAAGTAAAAAATAAAACTGGAAAAGATTGTGAACAGAAAGAGTGAGAAACTGTTCAATCAATGGATAGATGACTGAATTTATGGTATCTAATATCTACTGATTTTATTACCATTCAAAGAGTGAACACAATGTGTCAGATCTGCAGACTTTGAGTTAGAGAGATTATATTTCGATTCTGCGAACATTGATGGAGAGAGAGAGAGAGAGAGAGAGAGAGCTTATTTCTCATCTCCCTGTGTTTCTTAACTAGATACAGACAAAGAATATAGTTTTCTCGTCCTTGGGCTCTTCATCCACTAATGCTATGTTGGCATTTGTTTAGTGTTACTCCATTTTGACCTTAGTGGAGCGTAACTGGTGAAAAGTGGACATTTATCACCTCTCTGCACTGTTAGCATATTAATTTATATTATAGGGGAAACAGTAATATGATTGTTTGGTTAGTTTTTATCATGTCTAACAATTACCTTTTGCTTGCTGATCATGAGGAGTATATGCACTTACGGTTGGAGAAATAGATAGATAATTTCTCTTCCTTGATTACAGTGGCAAAGAGGACCTCAGTTTTTGATGACCCAACAGTGGAGATCCAAGAGTTGACAGCTGTCATCAAGCAGGATATCACTGCACTCAACTCAGCTGTAGTAGACTTGCAGCTCCTGTGCAACTCACAAAATGAAAGTGGAAACATATCAAGTGACACAACTACCCATTCAACGACAGTTGTTGATAATCTCAAGAATCGTTTGATGAGCGCAACAAAGGAGTTCAAAGAAGTCCTCACTATGCGGACAGAGGTTCGTTGTTGATTGTCACTGCACTTGTTAGCTGGCAAAGTTGTGGTTTTTTATGATATTGTCTTAAAATTTAGAAGTATTATTTACTTTTTTTAATAGGTCAATAATTGCTCAACTTTAAATCTTTTAACCTGCAGAACTTGAAGGTTCATGAGAACAGAAGACAGTTATTTTCTTCAACTAATACAAAAGAGCCTGTCAATCCTTTCGTTCGCCAAAGGCCCTTAGCTACCAGAGCAACTGCAGGTGCATCACCTTCTCCGCCTCCCTGGGCCAGTGGCTCTGGATCTTCATCCCAGCCACGGTAAAGATATCTGTCTTCTAGTATCAAATATAATGGTTCTCAATAACAACACTAGTCACTAGCTAGTTGTCTATTCATATGCATTTGTAGATGGGTAAAAAAAGTTGTTTCCCTCTCCAGGGATTCTTTTATTCATTTATGATAAACGCATGGATCTGTTTTCTGATTCTTCTTGAAGCTGAAACCTTGTCAAAGATATACTAGAGTCAGATTATCCAAATATTACTCCCTCTTTTCCACAAAAGGAGTACCATTCGTCAAATTGTTTTGTTCCATACAAAGAGCTCCACTTTGGTAATGGTAGCATGCAACGGCACAATGTCCTCAAGTGAGGTGTCACAAATTCGCCATCAGACCCCAACAAATAAACTAACTATTCATTGTGTTTAGGGGTAGTACAGGAAAAAACGTATCCTTAGTATTTGGAAAATTTTTGATTGATACTCTTTGTGGGGAACAAAGGGAGTATTGTTGAGGAATGATGGGTCCTGCTATTATGTAGGTCACCACTGGCTCATGCAATGTTTTAAGTTTTGGACTAGAGGAGGAGTCATGCAATGTTTTAAGCTTTGGACCTGAGGAGGAGGATGGGGAATGAGAGGAGAGGAGAAGAGAGAAAGGGGAAGAGAGAGAGAGAGAGAGAGAGAGAGAGATAGGAGGGTTGTAGGTGGTAATTGTTGTTTCCATTATTTGTAAGAAAATGTACACTGCCTTATGGCTGCTCCTGCTTTATTTGTTTTTTTTTTTTAATTTGATCATTGATGCTGACTGCTTATATGGTATAAGTGGAAGCATTCTAATGAAGAGTTGCCTGCTTCTCATGGCCATTGCTACAATGTGCATTGACATTGCTTTCTATCTAAAAGACCTTTTTCTGAATTTTGATTAGGAGTGTGCTCATTTTCCGTTTTCAGGAAGCAAGCAGATGGGGAATCTCAGCCATTGCTACAACAGCAACAAAATCAACAGCAACAGCAGTTGGTTCCTTTACAAGACACTTACATGAATAGCAGAGCTGAAGCTCTTCACAATGTTGAGTCAACTATCCACGAGCTGGGCAACATCTTCACCCAATTGGCAACCATGGTTTCTCAGCAAGGAGAGCTTGCAATTAGGTTTGTGTGCTAATTTGAGTTTTGAAATTATTTTGTGCTGTTAACTACGTACCCCCTTTGTCCCACAAAAAGTGTGCCGTTTGGAAAATTCACAAATATTATGGACACATTTTTATTCCATGTTTATATCTCGAAGAATGAATACTCGTTTATGTTTTGTGATGGCGCAATTGTCATGCTAGACTTGAGGACAATGTGTGATTTTATACTATCATACTCTTTTTGTAGAATAAAAGAAATTTGACAAAATCAGAGGTACCTTAAAGAAATGTCAATTTCTAAAAATAGATGTTCCAAGACAATTTTTGGATAAAAGGAAAGTGTTTTTAAAACTAATTTTTTTAAGAAATGGTGTAATAATAAATTAGGAATATGATGATGTTTTATGGTTCTAAAATATAAACATATCTCTAATTTTGGCAGGATTGATGAGAACATGGAAGATACACTAGCAAATGTAGAGGGAGCACAGGGGCAACTGGTGAGGTACCTGAACAGTATATCATCCAATAGGTGGCTGATGATCAAGATATTCTTTGTATTGGTTGTATTTCTCATGATTTTCCTATTCTTTGTCGCCTAAGTACCTCTAATTTTTATTTTAATTTTTGGTTTTTTTGTTTAGAATATAAAACTTTAAAATTTTCACTTTCTTTACCTTTTTAATTCAGAAGTCTTGTTTATTATCTCAAAATTTTTGGAGGCTGAACATGTACTATTATTATATGGTATATTACTCAACAAGTACTTGAGAAACAGTGATATTGAATGGAAGGTGGTGTGTACGCTTAATGAAATGAAGAAAAGAAGGGGAACGGGTCATGACTCGTTAGTGTTTTTTAATTCATGCTATTGTGAATTTGAATGGTTATTCTATTTTTAACCATGTCACATTTTTTCATTTAGCGGGTTATTTTTAATCTCTGTACTTAATATATTTATTGGATCAATTCATTTAACTGGACATGTACATTTTACAAATATTAATACATCTTGCAATTTTAAAAGTAACTAAATTATAATTATTAGCATTATTTTTTCTTTCAAATCAATTAGTAATATTTTCTTATCTTACAACTACCTGCGTCTGAAAACTCGCCATTGGTAACAGCCAAATTTGTCTGATTTAAAATCATCCAAAATAAAAATAACTTAATAATAACTTTATGTGGAACTAGTGAATAGTGATGTTATAAAAACGAGAAAAATAAAATAAAGATAACGTGACATATATAATATTATATCACACATAATATAATACAAAAAATTGATATTATTTTATAAAAAATAAAATAAAGAAAATATATAATTTTGTTAAAAATATTAATTATATTAAATATATTGTGACGTACTTACTAAATTTATAGGATAATTCTCTACTTCTTTTCTTTTCTTTTTTAAAATGTTAAAGTTTTGTAAATAATACATTAATATATAATCTTTTTATCAATTTCTAATTCTCGTAAATATTGAATTGGACTCGAAACAAACCAGCTTTTTTTTTTTTTTGGGTCAAGAACCAGCTCTCCCGTTGTCGTAACGTAATAATGGTACGCAAGCATGTGGCCGGGGGCCGTTACATCTTACTCTGTCCCCACCTGAATTCAAACTTCAATCACATCTCACCGCCCATTTCAAATTCAATAACACTCTTTTCTAGCGGCCTCATCTCTTCACTCCTCTCCTCCCATTTTCAATTCCTCCCTCTCTCTCTCTCTCTCTCTCTCTCTCTCTCTCTCTTCTGAAAATTGAGCAGAAATGGCTACACTAACTCCAGGAATCCTCCTCAAACTCCTCCAGTCCATGAACTCCACCACCCGAGTCACCGGCGACCACCGCTCCCCTCTCCTTCAAGTCATCGGCATAGTTCCAGCCCTGACTGGTTCCACCGATCTCTACTCCAACCATGGCTTCTACATTTCTCTCTCTGACTCTCTCAACTCCACCTACGTCTCCCTCTCCGACAAAGACACCGATCTCATCCTCACTAATCGCCTTCAGCTCGGCCAATTCGTCTATGTTGACCGATTTCACTTCGACTCCCCCGTTCCCCGCGCCTCCGGCATCCGCCCTATCTCTGGCCGCCATCCGTTAGTCGGAAGTCCGGAGCAACTCCGTGCCCTAATTTCATCCACCACGCGCGAATTCATTATCCAACCCGTATCCGATTCGGATCCGTCAATTGATCCAATTTCAGCTAGCTTATTAAATCAAAATGATCAAAAAGAGGCAAAAAACGATGTTACTGTTGAAAGGGGAAGAACGAAGCGAATCGTTGCCCCGAAAGATAACGTGAATTTAGAGGAGGATTCTAACAAGGTACCAAATAAGGCTCCGCAGCAGAGGTTTTCATCGCCCGGAGCGCGAAAGAAGAGTTTGGGGCCGGTAGTTGAGCCTCGGGACCCTTCACCGGCGGGGAAAGTGAAGAGGTCTTCTTCGCCAGTGCCATCAAAATGTGTGGTACCAAGTTTGGTGGCAGCAAAGGATGAGAATAGGAAGACGGCGAGGGAGCCTGCTATTGTAGTTCCTTCTAGATATAGGCAGCCGTCACCGAATGGGCGGAAGCAGGCATCGCCGTGTGCTAGGAGAATGTCGCTGTCTCCAGGGAGGAGGTTGTCAGGTGGAGTCAAGGATTCGGCTAGTAAGAAAAAAATTGCAACTATTGCTGCTGGGATATCAAAGGTCTCAGAGGCGCTTGTTGGGTCTTCTAAGACGAGCAGAAAGAATTGGGAGGAGTCTCCAGGAGCAGGTGCTGCGGAGCAGAAAGATAAAGGTGGTTTGAGGAATAAGCCGGATTTGCAAGCAATATTACGAACTCAGGTAGAATTTCCTTTAGTTTTTGTTGGTATTTCTGAAAATTTAGTTGGCTTGCTTTTCTATACATAATTATGTCATATATTTGAAATGTTATTCATTTCCTTTCGTGTGCAAATTCGGTCTTATTGTATGCAACAAACTGAAAATCATTTACAAATTGAACTGTCAATTATATAAGCTAAAATTCCTAAGTTCCACTCTCATGTTGCATGAAGTTCCAGTCCTTATCTAATTGTCCTTCTTGTAGTATAATTGATTACATTGTAGCATTATGTGTTTGGAATCTTTCTTATGTGATGGAAGGTCCATTAGCATGAAATAGTAACTGGAAACATTTGAAGAGACTCAGCGTAAGAAATTAGAGTGGATTGACCCAGTCCAGCTTACCACCTATGTGTGATAAGTAGATTGCTATCCGAATACGAATGAGAATGTATTGACTCCTCCAGTTGCTGAATGTTCTCTCCCTGTGGCTTTATTTTATTTGTAAAATAATTAATTTCAGTGGGTTTATCAACTTCCTAGCTTATGTTTTGTTTGGCAACTCTCCATACCCTCAGCCAGTATGATTAAAGCTTTTTAAGGACTTTGGTTAGGTAGCTCTTATGCATAAAACAAGGTTATGGGTTAGTCGTTAAGACTTCCAAGTGAAATTACTCTAAATTTTCTTTTGACAGTCGGCACATCATGTTTTTGCTATTACTATTGAACTTCAAATTTTCTCTTGGGCTATATTTGGAATATGGAGAATGCTAGAGAAAAGAAAAAGGAGAAGATGCAATGAAAAAAATTTGGAGCTCTATCAAGCTTCCACTATACCACATTTTACATTATTCACATCATGTGTTTGCTCTTACTATTGAATTTCAAATTTTCTCTTGGGCTATATTTGGAATAGGAGAATGCTACAGAAAAGAAAAAGGATAAGATGCAATCAAAAAATTTGGAGCTCTATCAAGCTTCCAATATACCACATTTTACATTATTATACGTAATATAGTAATTACCAATTAGACTTATGTTCATTATTATAGTTTTCCTCCCTTTTCTACATTCGATTTCTTTTTCCTTTTACCCTACATTTTCCTTTTTCCAAACATAGGTCTGATGGAAAGGCTAGAAACTTATCATGAATATCTGTTATTTAGTAGATCTGATTTGAGTTCTATTTTGTTTAACTGGTCAACCTCTTTTGAGAAATCTTTCCACCTTGTTTTCTGCAGTAGTCCTTGTGCAGTGTTTACATATGAAGTTGCAACCTGCAAGTAACTTTAAGATAATCTGACAAGATCGTACCCCATATGACATGTTTCCAGTGCTAATCTCTCTCCCCGAACAAAAGAACTGACATATATATTACACCTTCTGTGTTTTCAAGTTTGTTCAAATATAGTGCAGCTTCCCTGTGAACCCAATAGTTCCCTTCCTGCAGGTTGGCCGCTCATAGCAAGCGGAGATTTCTAATCATCTTTCATGGTGTAACATTTTTTTATTTTTCTTCTTCTTTGTAGAAGAATACTTAAGGATACTTACCATGAAAGTGAAATGCGGGAGTGAAAACTCGTACGTTCTTTTGACACCAATTTTTTTCCAGGCTGCAATTTCTAGGCGTTTAAGTGATGTAAGTGGCCAACAACAAAATCAAGATAATTCCTCGGTACATGAAAATGCAAACCCTAACTTGGCTGAGAGTTCTTTGGTGCTTGACAAGCTCAGCAGTTCAGCTCCTGTAATCACAGTTCATGAAAAGAAATGGACCGATGGCAGTGTTCCACTGGATGCAGTCTCTTCGGAACTTGCAAAGCTTGGGAAGGTATTTATGAAGGATTTTTTTTTTTTCAAATCCTTTTATCATGCATATTTATAATTAGCTTTCACCATCTCACCAAGGGAAGCTTATTATTGAATAGCGAGTCGTGTTGAAATCCATGGCAAGTGCAAAGTGCTTGTATATAAATTTTTCTTTTGTTTTTTTTTCTTTTTTCATTTGCAGGAAGCTATGCAAAGGAAGGTTCTTGCTGCAGCAGTTGCAGCTGAAGTTTTGCAAGAGGCCATGGCTACAGAAGCTATTGTGAGGAGTTTAAGGTAATTTCCTACTAGAAGTCAATTTTCTTCTCCTAGGGCGACACTGTCGGCAATAACACAGTATGTGCTATTGTTTGGACTAGGGGTGTAAACGAGGCGCGAGCTTGTAGAGCTAAACAAGTTTTTTTTCTTTCTCGTTAAGTTAAAGTAGTTTTATCGAGCTTGTGTATGAAAGCTTCTTTCATTTACATCCCTTTGTGTGAAGGAGCTGTAAAAGAGCCGAACCGAGCTCAAGCTTGTTTGAGAAGGCTCGGCTCAGCTTGTTTAACACTCCTAGACTATAGATACTCTGGTGTTCAAATTCTAATGTCTTTCTATTTGCAGCATGTTTTCACATCTCTGCTCAACATCAAAAGCTGCAAATCCTTTACCCACAATCGATGGATTCATGCCCATATACGATGATGTTGTGAAGTCAACATCTGTTGCCGAATCGATATTCACTAACCACAAATCTCACAAAACTTCCGATAATACCCCTACAGAAAATTCAAAATTCTCTCTTTGGGTGGAAGCTGCATTAGCCACTGATCTTGAGGTTGTCTCCCTCCTAACCAACCATAACATCGAGCATCAGCCTCCATCAAGACTGCAAAAAAGTTCTTTAAAATGTCAACCTCTCAAAGGGTCCACCAAGAGCTATGTACCATCTTCTTCGTCATCAGCTGAGGCGTGGACCAGGGGTCAGGGGATGAAAGAGACGGTTGAATTTGGGATGAAGCTGCAGAAAGATATGGAAATGTGGTTTCTAGGGTTTGTTGAGGAATCACTTGATGCTGGTTTCCAGCTCAAGTCTGTAGCAGCAATCTTATCGCAGCTGAAGCGAGTTAATGATTGGTTAGATGTTGTGTTGAAACGTGAGGAGCTGCTCTTACAAAAGATCGAAGGCCTCAAGAGGAAGATCTATGGGTTTGTTATTCAACATGTTGGAACAACTGTTGACATGCACACAGCCTCATCTTGATTCCAAAATGTTGTTTATTGTTATTTTGGTAATTAAGAAACTGTTATTTATATCAGGTGAAGGCTAGAATCGAACGTTGCACCTCCTGGTTGCTAGGTGTGAGTCTCTTACCAAATGCTAAATAAAAGCAAAGACCGACAGACTGACAATCGTTATTAAGTGAATTTGCTTTGTGAATTGTTTGAGAACGGTATGATTGGGCATTAAATTTAAGCATTGCAATTTATATACAAAATTGAAAAATCAAAAATCAAAAGCTTATTAGCAAATTTAAAAAGTAAAATAATTTAGTCGACCTCTCTATTCTCTCATTCTTACAAAAATGACAAGAAAGTTAAAAATTAAACTTTTCTCCTTTCAAAGAAAATGGTCACTACAATACAATACAAGTATGTAAGAAGTTAAGAATGTTTATTTGAGTGCAATAAATAATTTTAAGAATGTTTCAGCTTATTTGTAAGAAAATATAAGTAAAATACAATATTGTTCGTGTACAAATGAAAAAAAAAATTAACAAATGTTTTTATTTTCAGTTTATAATTTATTTAAATTAGCAAATACATAATAAAACTACTGTAAAAACATTTGCAATTTTTACATCATCTTAAAAGAAACTATTATAAAAATACTTTTTAAATATAAAATTTATAATAAAATATTTATTTTGCAAAAACTTTGTTTTCTTTTAAAATATCTCTAGATTTTTAGATTTTAAATTTAGTGTTACATTAGGTAAAAAAGACTCGTTTTGAATATGAACGTAAATAGAATCAAACTGTTCAAACTCAATTTGAAATATTAACAAGAATAATATAAATGCAGTTTAAAATTTGATTAAATTTTCAGATTTTATCAAAACACTATTTTTTTATTGATATTTGCCTATTCATTATCGTTCACTTAAAAATTTTAAACTATTGAATTTCTATTCGTGTTAGTATTTGATTAAATAATAAAATAAAATTTATTTTAAATTAATAAATTATAAGAATAAAATTTGAACAAATGAAATATTTCGTTCCATCCAACTCGGAAGAAGATGAATGCGTGGCCCAAAGGGACCACAAAGATGAAACCATGAAAAACAAATAGGCCCGTTTCAATGGACTAGCCTTGTTCAGACGTGTAGTACTTTACCGGTTTACATTTCTGTCCTCTTTCTTTCCATATCGCAAAAGAACACCTCCATATCGCCTCCAGCTCATCCAAACCCTAATAATCCGATAACTGTCACCGACCACCCACATATACATAAATGTCTGTATCTATCATAATTTACTAAGCAAAATTGTCAGGATAAATATACATTTCTATTGTAGCGTTGTCTCATCAGTCGAATTGATCAATTGTTTTCTTCTCCCTTATCATTACCAGTTCGGGTCGGGTTTCAGCTTCGATCTTCATCATCAAAATCCCTAAAATTGGTATTCAACCTTAATCTCTGTCTTTCTATGTGTATATTCATATAATTGTAATTTATACGCATCCGTTCTCAAATTAGCGATAAGTTTTTGTCCCTTTCAAAATTAAATGTACATTTTTTAATTTTAAAATGTCATATTCTTATTCTCAGTTGGTGCTATCATGTCATTTCTAGCTAATATTAGGGATATACTATATGCATAACAATTTTGGAAATGTGTGTTTAATAGTGGAATGGAGGGAGTATGTAAGTGGGTGATTCTGAAACCCTAGGCTAACGTTGGTTTTTGTTTTTGTAAAGCAGAAGTGGGTCTGAGATTAGTGAGTTGAAAACGAAACAGAAACATGGTTGGAGGTGGAAACCGCAAAGATGATGCATTGTTGATAAACAGTACTAATGTATTTGCAGCTCTTGGAACTCTAAGGAAGAAGAAGAAGTCTGAGAAGGAGCAAGGTTCTTCCAAGACCAGCAAGAGCTCTTGCAAGAACAACAAAGAACCTGAGCCCCAGGTTATCTGGGCCCCAACTCCGCTTACTGCCAAATCATGGGCTGATGTTGATGATGAGGATGATGATGACTACTACGCCTCAGCTCCCCTGCCGTCTGTTTTGCATGGTTCTGCCGGTGATCAGCCTGAGAAGACCAAGGAGAGCTCCCCACCTCCAGAGGTTTAAATTAACGTATTATTGTTTCGCTTTTTGTGTAATGTGTTATGTGATCTTTCAAATGCTCAGCCGATTCGGAAAATTACTATTTTGATGATATCATCATGCTTGTATTTCTATCGGAAAATAAAATGATCATGCTATATGTTATATGTCATGCTTGTATATCCACGTGCTCGTCAATGTGTTTGTTTAAAATGGGATATAATAGATGAGGATTAAAATGAGGAATGTAGGCAAACAAAGACATTGTTGATGTTATTTGAAACTATATATAGCACAATAATTGGGGGGGAAATCTCTTTATCCACACGTGCTTTGGTAACTCTGTGTGTTTTACCACTTTGTCTCGTATGAATGTAGATTTTAATGAGCGTAAATAGGTTCTTTGATGCTTCAGTTTGAATATGGGTTTTGTCGCATATAGAGGATGCTGCAATTTAATAACTGCTTTTCTTTCAATTAATATCTTTACAATTAATATTTTTCGTGTCTTTGTAGTGCTAGTGCAGTATCCGCTGAGCTTGTTCTTGTATCTTATGCTGCCTGCTCAGTTATGTCTTTTTTTTATATGTTTGGCGCCTTCAACTTATATGTGGTTTTGGTTCCATATTTTATTCTTCTTTTCGGTTAAATATTAGTTGATTGATTTGTTTTGTTTCTACCTTTACTAAAAATGTAAGACACGACGTAGAGTTTCTTGAAATGATAAAAAGTAAGGTGAAAGTCTCTCTGTATGACTTGGCCCTTCATTTCTTACTAACTAATAGTAGTTTAGAAGGTGAGAGAGAGAGCATGTAATTGATATTATTGGCTTCAGGATGGTTCTAGAATCACTAGATACGCCAAAGTAATATTTATGTGGCATATTAGGCAGAGTGGTGCCTCACCGGAAGCAATTTTACGTAAAAGATAAATGGCATTTGGTAAATAATTCTTAAAAGCATTTTTAAAGTTTATATTCAAATGTAAACTCACTTTTAGAAGGAGGAAAAAAAAAGGCTTCTTCCAAAACTCCAAAAGTGGTAAACCTAAAATCCCTATTGGCTAAAAGCACTTTTTTTTATATATTATGAAATAATCTCAAAAGCAATTTTTTTAATGAAATGCTATTATCCCATTGCACTGTCTGTTAAACGGGTGCTATAGTCCTTCCTTTGAAAGAGTTTTAATTCACTTTAACCTATAGCAAATATCTGACTTGTCAGTGCAGAGCCCATGATTACATTAAACCTTATTTGGATAAATAATAGTAGTAACTACCAATGACGATTGTATCGGCAGTTAAGATGAAAAATGAATCTGGTGAAGTATGGTTTAGCCTTATATGAATCACTTATTGAAAGAGAGAAAAAAAAAATTGGTTGGAATGCTTAAAGTAACGGCTGATTCAACTTAAATATTTATGTACTTTTAATAATTTGTTACGTTTGGATTAACTCGTGTTAATAATTGTAATTAAAACTGCATATGACAAAGTGTATGTTGAATTGTTGATATACCGTATTTATTTGCTGGATCCCACCTCGTCATTGTATTGAGACATGTATACACACGTTGAGAGGCTGACATACCCTTTCCTAATTGGATCAAGCAATTAAATGAAGTTTCATGTGCATTCAATGTGTTTCTACGAGGTTCACCAAATGTTGAATTGGTTCTCCAAACTACAGTTTTTGTTGGGGGGTTTCCTGCTACCCTTCTCTATTTGGCTATAGATTCCTTTATTATCATTTAAATTTCTGTGCACCCATTTCCATTTAATTTGAGTTTCTAGTACTTTCTGATTTTAGGAAAGTGAAAGTGAAGACGAAGAGCTTGACGAAGTTGATGATGATAATGAAGAGCATGACCATGAGATTGAAACACCAGCAGCAAAGGAGCTAATTGTTGAGAAGCCTGTGGAAGCACCTAAAGACACTGACAGGCAACTTTCTAAGAAAGAATTGAAGAAAAAGGAGCTTGCAGAACTTGACGCTGTTCTTGCAGAGTTGGGCTATCCAAAGTCTGAGGCCCAAGAAGACTCCCGTGGTAAGATAGTGATCTTTTACGTTGTATATGTTCATATTATCACTTTTCCCAAAACAGTTTTATGAGATTTTTCACTCGCTTCAAGAAAATTTGATATTTGTGATGTAGTTTATTTGTGTTGAAGTCTCACTAAATTTCTAAATGACTCTTCCTTGATGGGTTCCTTCCCAATTGGTAATGTTCAAACCAAGGGTAAATTTTTAATGTTCATATATGTTACAATTATAGTTCTCGGACATCCAAAAAGGGGCAACGGTTAGTTTTGGACAAGAAGTGATATTTTACAATATAAAGACTTGGTAATTGATTATACTGCACTCTCCAAACCATAAAGTTCTTAGGTAAAAGGCTTGCTCATCAATGCCTTTAAACAAGCAATGGTGATAGCATTACCAATCTGTTTCTTCAGCAGTAACATAAAAGGGCAACAACTCTATTTGGCGGTAACATTATTAGTTGGATTTTTATCTATAAGAAACATTGTTGCTATTATTTTTTGGTTTGCTTTCATTTTATTTCCCCTGTTATTTTGCAGTATTAGGTGTTTGTTATCATTTACCATTCCTTTTGTAATGTTTTCTTTTGATTTTCGTTATCTTTTACTATTAGTTCCCTGTAATTTAAGGCTTAAAGTATCAGCTGTCATGCTAAGATCTTGATTCTTCCTACATAGTAGTTTGTTGCTTTATGCTATTATATTGGAGGAAACTTGTTTGTGGGCTTTTTCAGATTATTTGGACGTTCAGTCTTGCAAACGACATCTGATTTAATTACCATTAGTTTTTATTGATTTCGTTTCACTACTTTATCTGTATTTGAGCAGATTTACTTCATTACTTTTCTTACATGATATTTATTTGTTTTTCTACATTCTCTTACCAGTGGCTGCACAAGATAAGAAAGTAGAAAACCTCATTGGGGATTTGGAGAAGGAGGAAAATAATGCACCACATACTGAGAGCAAAAGTGCCAAAAAGAAGAAGAAGAAGGACAAAGCTTCAAAAGAATCTAAGGAGCAACGGCAGGATCAACCGAACGACTCGGAGTCTGGAAATACCAAAGAAGAAGAAATTGCTGGGACTGAGAAAGCAGAGGAGCCATCTTCTGGTGTTGATGTGAAAGAGAAGATAAAGAAAGTTGCATCCATGAAGAAGAAGAAATCAAGCAAAGAGATGGATGCAGCCGCTAGAGCTGCAGCTAGCGAGGCTGCTGCAAGGAATGCAAGGTTGGCTGCTGCTAAGAAAAAGGAGAAGAACCACTATAACCAGCAGCCAGTAAGGTAAATCAATTTTTTGAGTTGGATGTGAGTATGATATATCCTCTTTTGTTCAATTGTGAAATGCAACAATAAACATCCGAGTCTGGTTTCAGGGAGATAACATTGACATATGACCTTTTTATTTTATTTTGCTGGAAAGGAATTATGGAACTAAAAATTAGGATTCACTAGAGATATCTGCAGTGATTTTCTTTGTTTCGTCATGCTGGACATGTTTTTGTGTAGAAATTTCATGGATGTTTCTCAATCTTACATTTTGGCTCCAATTATTGCTGGTATTTTGGTTTTTGCATGCTTGGGGATCTGGTTATACAAAATGTGAGAATTCCAGCACAATTCTTGGTTGGTTTGCCATTTATGCACATTTATAAATTCTAGTCTGATCTGTGCATTAATCCCTAGTCATAGGTGAATGGCACGAGAAACATAATATCCTAATAATCAGATTTGCATATGTTCTTGTAGCCATTATGGGTTGGCTCATCATCCATTATCATTAGCTGACTGGAAAAGTGAAGCTTTGATTGATGGTATATACATCCAGAGTCGGTAAATTACTTTCTCACTTACACTGTTCATGAATGTTATAATGGAAAAAAAAGAAAAAATTCGGGAGGAAATTGAGAAGTTATTGTGTTCATAAAATTTTTGGTGGGCAGAAAAGAAGAGAAAATGTTGATAGAAAAGAAGAGAAAATGTTGAAACTTTCGGCAGAGAATTTTCCCCTCAACATCCAGCAGATTTGTGTGTAAAATAGCATGTTGTACTGTTCATTTTCTTTAATTCCAGTTTTAACCCCAACAAAACAAAAGGAAAAATTACAATTACTCCTAAATCTCCGTCATCCTTAGTTTGTTCCAGCAAATGAGTTGATATAATCTGTTTTGCTGGATATATGTTTATACTGGTTTCGAGTCCCAGCACTGACTCCAGAAGGTAGAAGGGTGGGG
>JAUMHB010105016.1:9799-26232 GCA_032359685.1 Pittosporum tobira
CACACACACACACACACACACACACACACACTCACTATTATGTGATTTGGGAACTTCAGATGTAATACAAGGCTAGTCATTATGGATTATTCATGATCAAAATCAATTATATGGATGTATTTTTTTCGAGCAATATAAGTTATTTTTAAGTGGTTATCATATTGCCTATGAATAAGTACAAATTGAAAGATAGATATCAAAATACTAGAAATAGTGTATTATCGCAATGCCCTTATGATGACTGTTATCTTACAACACTAAAATAGTGTATTATTAGTATATCCCTATAATTAGTAATTGTTTTAGTCATGTTTGTGTTGTATATTGATCGTGGATGTGTAAGTGTACACAATCAAGTTATAGTATAACGAATTATCAATTTCACGAGGATTGAAATTTAACTATTTACCAATCAAGAAATTACTTTTCTTATTTAACAAATTAAAAAGATTTGATTTTTATACTAATTTCAACTACTAAATTAACTACTAAACAAAACTAATTAAATTGGAATTTTTGACAATAAGAAAAAGAGTACTAAGATTTTAATTTCACCTACCCATTCATAATCAAAACTAATCAATTTATCATGTAAGTTATAGAATTTATCTTTGTGACAGTAGAATTTTCCAATTTTAGATTGTTACTCTATCTCTAATTATAGCATCCCTAATCCAATTATTAGTTCCACAGTCTCTATGTGAAATTTAAATAAATTGAGAATGTTAAGTTCTTTGAAAATTCCTGAATTCATTAATCTAAGGTGTAATTATTATTGAAACTGTATAAATCACCTTGAACTATTTCGAACAAAATTTAATTTATGACTATGTATCAATTTGCACTCACTAGTCATCACCTCTCGGTTCTTAAACTATGCGACAATTAATCATCCAAATAGTGATAATTTATCTAGAAGCATTAAAACAATAATGCATAACTTGCAACACATAAACTCATAAAAAGCATAATAAAAACGATAACTTTAATTACTCATGGGCAAGATCCATCTAATCTCAGTACAAAAGTATTTAGAACATAATTAAATTATAGAAAATAATGGAAAAGATAGAAAAACCCATTAAGAAGTCGGTAGGAATACTTCGTTATTAGCCTTCCAGTCTCCACCTCCTTAAGCTCTAATTCTTATCTCGATCATTTTTTGTATGAATTGTATGAATGTCTGAGCTAGGAGGGGGTTTATATAGCTTATAATCCTAGGACTTCTCATAAATCGCATGATCCAACTTACACCCTAGCTTACGCCAATAAAGGCCCCTTACGGTCCTTACGGTCGTAAGGCTCTCAGGATATCTGGTTTGCTTCCTATTTCAATTTCTAGCAATCCTTGTCCATCCGAGATTCTTCCAAAACTCGATTTTCATCCAAAATAGGCTTTCCTAAGCCCAATAAAAATAAAATACATCTAATTCCTTAGATTCATCATTTATTAGCCCAGAACAAGGATAATAAGGCCAAATCCATTCAATTTTGATGATAAATCAAGAGAATAATCAGTGAAATAATATATCAAATAAGCATTTATCAAATTTCCCAAGGTTAAACTCTTGCTTGTCCTCAAGCAAACTAATCATGAAAAACAACTTTAAGAAATTTGACCCCTTGATTTATAACACTCAAACCAATCGAAAAATTATAAAGTAACAGAGTTGGTAGATAAAATAATCTAAGACTAATAATTCACTATCAATAAACCAATACTTCATCATATACAAGTAAAATTTTACATAACTTAAGTTCAAGTATCCATAAAAAGTCCAAATCCTCATAATTTTTCCTTACTCCCTATAATTCAATTCAGAAGTGTCCGTGTGCTCATGTGCAGCATGTAATAATTCATAAATATTAAAACACCAAGTTGGACATTTACCTTTAAGCGCAATACCATAGACTTTCGACCATATGAACGATTTCTCTTGCTCAAAGGCATGGATCATCTCCTTGAATACCAAGATTTTAAAGGAGCACTTGATTTTTTCTCATATTTATTAATAGACTTTGCCTATAGAGTTGATGAGCATTTTTCTTCAGTTTCTTTCTAACTCTTTTATTTATTTATTATTATTATTTTTTAATTTTTTCCTTTCGAGGTCAAGTGTTTCTCCAATAACCAAAAATATAACAAGTCACCATGGAAGTCCAAGTACTTTACATACATTAGTGTCATTTTGAAGCATTCCAATATCTAGAATTAACGGGAAGTGATTCGAAACAACTTATAAATTAAACATAGGAGAGTAGGGAATTTTCACAATTTTCTAGACCTAGCATGGATACAAAGGACTTAAACATGCAAAAACCGATTCATATATTCTTAGGCATAAGTTTACGAAGCAAGATTATTAGTTCCAAACAATTTTCAAAACCAACTAGGTCCATTTATTTTTCTTCTTCGATTTAAACGCATGGAATTCTTTTCAAGACAACTTATGGGTTTTGAAATTTTTTTTTGTGATTTTTTTAATAAAAATGAAATAAAACAAATATTTAGACCCTAAAACTAAACAGAAAAGCACAAAAGAAACAAACATGATATTCCCTCCCCCACGCTTAAATGATACATTGTCCCCAATGTAAACAAACAAAACACGTATGGGAAAGAAAAAAAATGAACACACCTGAGTAAGAATATGAAAGAATTAAGAAGAAGGCCCAAAGTGGCCTTGGGAGATGTGTCAATTATAAATTTGCTGCAACATAGTCCGCTGTTGAGGTTACTCTGCCTTAATTCGTTCAAGAATGGAACTATAATCCTCTTGAGTTGTAACTGAAGCATATGTGCCACTGTGTCTAACACCACTAGATGTAGTAGGCATTGTGGGAATGATCAATCATCTAAAGTCATCGCGCAAGACGGAGAAATTGAGAAAATCCTTCGGACCTATATCGGTATCTTCCTCACACTCGGCGGCTGTCCTAGGCATGTTAAGAGGAATGTCACCCTATTCCTGGCCATCAAAGACCTCGCGATAAATCCAATTTGCCTCTTTTTGTACTAATTTACGAGGATTTGACAACGACATCCGATTGTTAGTCTTGAAGCAGAGGTAATATGCATTACCTTGTTTGTAGATCATGTGCATTACAATTCAGGAATTAATATCAATGGTGTTGCTCCCTTGAGCGTCAACCAAACCTGAGCAATTGATTCTCACATGTGTTGCAATCGATGTGATAAGTCCCCCAAACACTATATCAGCTTTCGGTTGTCAAGACTATTTGGTGATATGTCGTAGAAAACTGACACCGGTATCGTAAGCGATTTATGTCATCATTGTCGAAAGAATAAACAATTCGTCCTTTCAGGTAACCTCATCACTGTTGCCCAGTCTAAATATTGTATGAGCCATGAAATGTTGTATATAACAGAAATACGGGTTATGAATGTTTGTCGCCTTCATAGTGGAATTCGCTTGGCTTATGATTGGGTACAAGAAATGGCTAGCATTGAAATAATTAAACACAATCTAATTTTTACCAATCGGAAACCCAAAGATACTGTTCAATTCTGTCAACCCGAGGGAATATTCATTGTTCACCAACCTATACATCATCTTCGGTTGATACCCTACCAATGTCACCTTCACACTACTAAGAAACTCTAGCACTAATCGGATATACATAGTCCTTTTCATCTTTATAAATTGTGCCCAGCCCACCCGGTTACTCATCCATCGGATATCATCTAATAATCCCAAGTCCCGTAAAGTGAATAAATTCATATAATACATATTTAAAATACGAAGAGTGTTAAGAATATTATACATTTCTTCCTATTCGTTGTCACGGAAAAGAATACCATAAGGATTAGTTGCGACATTTTGTTGAACATCTTGCGAATGACTTGTCTGTCCACTTAAAGATTCACCTCTGGCCCGTTTTGATGACCTCCTCGTATGCATTATGACCATAATCAATCAAACAACCAATAAAAAAAACCCATAAGCGATCTTGTCCTTCAATTTGCCTAAATTTGAAAGTTATGCCGATGTCGGAATTTGATGGGTTGTGAAAAATTTAAAAGATTTGATAGTGGTTGATGATGATTATCATGAGATTAAGGCATTAAAATGGATGATTGATAGATTGGTATGTATAGGAAGGCTCAATTTGGTGTTTGGATTGATGAAGGTTGAAGAAGTTTTGAAGTTGGAGAGGTTTTGGCTGAAAACTGCAAGTTCTGTGCATTCTACCTAAGCAAATTCGCTTAAAACAGGATCTAGACCCTTATACAGTCATTATTACGGCTGTAAGGCCTTCTAGGGTCATTCCCACGGTCATATTTACTGCCGTAATGATGCCCGTAAAATTGTCTGTTGACTTTTTGGCTTAGTTTTTGGAACTTCTTCATACGTTATCCGATTTAACGCGTTATTCTTCCTAAAAATTCTTTGTACAATCCTAAGAACATTCATACAAAAATATTTGAAAAACAAACTAGAAAAATAGAGTTAAAATTAAAACTAAATCACAAAAAGTACAAAAGGATACATAGCTTGGGTTGCCTCCCAAGAAGTGCTCATTTTATAGTTTCTAGCCTAATGTTTCTATGCTTTCAGTCAAGTAAAAGCCTCCAATGTGACAATGACATTGAGAGGATCAAAATCTCCTCCATGGTAGTGCTTCAATCGCTGGCCGTTTACTTTGAAACATTCTCCCTTCGAATTTTTCAATTCCATTATACCATAGGGAAAAACCTTCGTGACCTTGAATGGACCACTCCATCACGACTTCAATTTACCTGAAAACAAACAAATATGGGAATTGTATAATAAAACATTATCACCCACATTAAATTCTTTATGCAAAATGTTGCTATCATGCCACTTTTTCGTTTTCTCCTTGTAAATTCTTGCACTTTTGTAGGAGTCATATCTAAGCTCATCCAACTCACTCAACTGCAATATCCTCTTTTCTCCCATTGCGTTTATATCCAAATTTAGAGTAAGCAAAGCCTAATGAGCGCGGTGCTCTAGCACTGATGACAGGCATTCCTATAGATAAAGCGAAATGGTGAAATCCCGATTGGCATCTTGAATGTAGTTCTGTAAGCCCACATGCATCATCCAATTTGATCGACCAATCCTTCCTATTAGAATTCACTGTATTTTCCAGGATTTACTTAAGTTCCCAATTTGAAACTTCCACTTGCCCACTTGTTTGCAGGTGATAAGCAACAGCGATCTGTGGGTAACACCATTTTATGCAAGGGTGACATAAACTGTTTATTAATGAAATGCGTACCTTGGTCACTTATTATGGCTCTGGGTGATCTAAACCATGTGAATATGTTATTTTTCAAGAATTTAACCAAATATTTCTCTTTACATGTTGGAAGAGCGATGACTTCAACCTATTTTGATATATACTCAACCGTGACCAAGATATATGTGTTACCATAGGAAGGTGGATATGGACCCATGAAATCAACACCCCATATATTGAAGACTTCACACTCTAGGATGTTATTTAGCAGCATCTCATTTTTCTTGGATATATTTCCCATCTATTGACATCTGTCACAATTCTTAACATAGTTGAATCCATCCCTGAATAAGGTTGGCCAATAAAAATCAGACTGCAAAACTTTCAAAGTAGTTTTATTATAACCAAAATGGCCACCAGTGGACCATCATGACAATGATATAAAAGTTTTGCAATCTCATCATTTGAAACACAATATCTAACTATACCATAAGCACATATCTTAAATAAATAGGGTTTATCCCAAATATAGCTTTTAAGGAGGAAAAAAAACATTTTCTTCTGCTAATAGGTAAAGTCAAGTAGTAATACCTTGCTTACTAGATAGTTCACGATATTCGCATAATATGGAAGATCGGCTTGTACATGCAGCAGATTCTCGTCCGAGAACTTCTCACAAATTGGATTTACATCGTTAGGATCGTTTGGAAATCTGCTCAAATGATCTGCCACTAGGTTATTCGTTCCCTTTTTATCCTTGATTTCCATATCGAATTCCTACATCATATGGATCCATCGAATGAGCTTGGGTTTGACGTCTTTCTTTTGAAGTAGACACTTTAAAACTGCATGATCAGTATAAACAACAACTTTCGAACCAATTC
The DNA here is from genome assembly GCA_032359685.1 of Pittosporum tobira. Lineage (NCBI taxonomy): Eukaryota > Viridiplantae > Streptophyta > Magnoliopsida > Apiales > Pittosporaceae > Pittosporum > Pittosporum tobira. The sequence continues at coordinate 15,910 of JAUMHB010105016.1, forward strand.
GATAAGAACGAAATTTATTAAAAGCAAAAACAATAGCTAAAAACTCATTTTCCGTAGTGGCATAATTAAGTTGAGCCCCTAACAATGTTCTACTTGCATAATAGATGACTCGTAAAATAGTATCCTTTTTATGCCCCAAAACAACACATATTGACGTGTCACAGCATCACACGTCAGGTCAAACAGTAGAGTGTAATCTGGAGCAGTCATGATTGGAGCTGAAACTAGTTTCTCCTTTAAGGTGAGGAACACCTGCAAACATTTGTCTGAAAATTCAAATTTTGTGTCCTTTTTTAGTAATTTGCGCAGAGGTCTTGCTATCTTTGAGAAGTCCTTAATGAATCTCTTGTAAAATCCTGGGTGTCTGAGGAATCCCCGAAGTAGCTTCATAGAAGTTGGTGGCGGTAAATCAGAAATCATTTCAATATTTGCCCGATCAACTTCTATCCCTTTTTCTGAGATCTTGTGACCCAATACAATACCTTCTTGTACCATAAAATGACACTTTTCCCAAATCAATACCAGGTTAGTCTTTTCACATCTCTTGATCAGTACTTTTTATATACATATTTTTTGATGATTATTCTCTTGATTTATTATAAAAATGCATGAATTGGGTTTATATATCCTTGTTTGGACTAACAAATTATCAATCCAAGGGATTATATATGTTTTATTGTTATTGGGCCTATAATGCAGAGAATTAGGCTTGAAAAGACCTATTTCAGAGAAAAATCGCGTTTGACATAATCTCAGACGAACAAGGATTGCCTGGAATCGAAGCGAAAGAAAAAAACCAAAGTCCTGAGGGCCTTAAGACCTGGCTTATGACCGTAAGCCAGCCTATAGGCAGTTTACAGCCATGGGCCAGGGCGTAAAGAAGGTTGTGCAACTTTTCACGAATTCTGTTGACTTTTTCGGGAAGCTTTTACCAAAACAGTTTTGGGCTTTCCTATATGCTTTTAAAGTTCTATTCAAGTAGAAAACCTAATCATAATCAAATTTAGAGAAGACCCAAAGACTAAGCCTATATAAACCCCCTACTAGCTCTAAAAATATACTTTTCATACAATATATGATCCAGAGAAGATCTAGAGCTCAAGGAGGTGGAGACCAAAGGGCTATTAACGAAAACATCCTGCCGACTTCTTATGGGTTTTTCTATCTTTTCTATTATATTTTTTAGTGTAAATATGTTCTAATTTTCTTTATGCTAAGACTAGATGGATCCTAGTCATGAGTAATTAAAGTTATCGTTTTTATCATATTTTTTATGGATTTATTTATTGTGAGGTATGTCTTATGAGTTTAATGCTTTTAAATAATTAGCTACTATTTAGATGATCTCTTGTCATATAATTAAAGCACCGAGAGGAGAAGATTAATGAGTGCAAATTGAGACATAATCATAGGTTAAACTTTGCTTGAGATAGTTCAAGGTAACTTGTGCGGTTTCGGTAGTAATTATACTTAGGTTAACGAATCCAGGAATTTTTAAAGAACTTAATGCTTTCACAACAGATAAATTCTATAACTTTCATGGTAAATCAATTGGCTTTAATTATGAATAGGTGAAATCGAAATCTTAACATTCTTTTTATTAATTGTTAAGACTCTAGTTTAGATTTGTTTAATTATTAGTTTAATAGATTAGTTATGTAAAAATCCTATCTTTATTATTTGGTTAGATAAGTGAAGAATTATCTAAGTGATACATAGTAAGTAAATTACAATTCCTCGTGGGATTGATACTTTTTATACTATAACTTGACTGGTATACACTTGCACTGTTCATCCGACCATCTATGCAAAGCTAGTTCCAAATTGTGTAAACATTTATCAAAACTAGAGCCAAAAATAAAGAAGTCATCCATAAATATTTCAATACAACTCTCTATCATTTTTGAAAATATGACTATCATGCATCGTTGGAACGTAGCTGGTGCGTTGCATAGGCCAAAGGTCATCCTCCTATATGCAAATATACCATACGGACAAGTAAATATGGTATTCTCATGATCTTCTGAAGCAAACGGAATTTGAAAGTATCCAGAGTATCATCCAAAAAGTAGTATTATGCGTATCCTGTAAGTCTCTCAAACATCTTATCGATAAAGGGCAAAGGAAAATTATCATTCCAACTGGCGTCATTCAATTTTCTGTAGTCTATGCATACTCGCTAACCAGTGACAATTATAGTAGGAATTAGTTCATTATTATCATTGTGAACAACTATAATATCTCTTTTATTCAGAACGAATTGTACATGACTTACTTGTGAGCTATCCAAAATTGGATAGATAATCCCTACATCCAATAACTTAATTACTTCTGCCTTGACCACTTCCTGCATTTTTGAGTTGAGCCTCATTTGTGGTTGAATAACTAGTTTGTGTTTCTCTTCCACCAATATCTTGTGCATATAAACTGAAGGACTAATACCCTTGATGTCGGCAATAGTCCATCCAATCGCTCTTTTGTGGTCCCTCAAAACCCTGAGTAGCTTGTCTTCCATCTCACCTGTTAAAGAAGACGAAATAATAACAGGCAAATTAGTACCATCCAGAAAAATATATTTCAAATGAGGAGGTAAAGTCTTCAGTTCCAAGTTGGGTGGCTCCTTAATTGATGGCCTTGGTTTTGAATCCCCTTTCGTCAATTCACTGTATTTCAGTTCAAGGGGTCTCAGCTAGGTTCTAATTGCCTTTAACTGTTGAAGTGCTCATTCTTCTTCCTCAAAACCTAAACATTCTTCAATTTTTCTGCACCATGGAGCTCAACAGTGGATCCCTTACAATGGTTAAATTGAAAACATGCTCCACTTCCCTATTTATGGTGTTTATCATTGTTACTGGTTAAATTGAAAACATGCTCCACTTCCCCTACTCACTGGGGTACTTCATTTTCTTTAGTACATTGAACTTGACTTTGTTTTCTCTCAGTCGTAGCACCAATTTCCCTTATCGTACATCAATCAAAGCCCCCCTATTGCTAGAAAAGGTCTCCTTAAGATAATTGGCACATCGACGAATTCATCCATCTCAAGCACTACAAAGTTAGTTGGGAAAACAAACTTATCCACCTTTACCAGCACGTTCTCCACAATACCTCTCAGATACTTTATTGATCTTTCTGCTAATTAGAGTGATACTATGGTGTCCTTGATGTCTCGGACCCCAAGTCTCATGTAAACTAGATAAGGCATCAGATTTATGCTTGCGCCCAAGTCGCATAATACCTTGTCGAGCTGCACCTCGCCTATTTGGCAAAGAATGGTGAAGTTCCATGTATCCTTTAGTTTTGGCGGTAACTTGTTCTACAAGATAGTAGAACATTCTTCGTTTAGCTTCACGGTCTCTCCATCATCTAGTTTCCTCTTATTTGTGATAATATCTTTCAAGAACTTCACATAGTTAGGCATCTGAGTAAGAATGTCAACCAAATTGAGGTTGATATGAAGTTTCTTGAAAGCCTTAATGAATTTGGAAAACTAAGTAGAATTCTAATTTTTCTTCACGAGTCACCCCGGATATGGAATTAGTGGAGTATACAAATTTGGGGTACACCCATTCATCTATTTCTCAGAAGATGATGGTTTTACTTGTGTTGGCTGAATGTGCTCTTCTTCAACATTCTCTTCAATTTTCTCTTATGGCTCCTTCAATTCTTTACCACTTCGTAATGTGATGGTTTCTGCTTGATCCATTAGATTCTTCTTGGTATTGTTAGGTAAAAAATCATGTGGCCTCGTTGCCATTTGCTGTGCCAATTAACCCACCTGTTTCTCAATATTTTTAGTGGCTGCTTATTGGTGCTGGAACGGTGTATTAGTGCTCTTTACGTTCTCCTCAACTATATTGGCCAATTTTCTAGTCAAATCCTCCATATGAAAGTATGGTTTTTCCATAAGTTGTGGTGGTGGTGGCCATGGTGCTTGATTCTGTCCTCCCCTGCAAGTTTGGATGGGTTTTTACCCTGAATTGTATGTGTTAGAGTATGGATTATTCTGAGGCCTGCCAAAATTAGAAACATGATTAGCACTGTCAGTAGCAAAGTTGTTACAAACTTGGCATTCATTACTCCTGTGATTGCCACCGCAAAAATCACATGAAACCCCCTGGATTTTTAATACATTGTTTATCTGAGAGTTGAACATCTTCGTAAGTGCATCCAGAACATTCATTGTTGCCATCAATTCCACTTCATGTACTCCCCTTACTTCCCTGCTTTAGAATCTTTCAGATGGCCGTTGATAGCTATTTGAAGCCATCTCTTCAATCAATGCGAAGGCTTCCTCATGTGATTTTTGATTGATGCTCTTACCAACTACAACATCTACCCTGCTTCGCAAAGTTGGATGTATCCCATTATAAAACATTTACACCTGCATCCAAAATGACAACCTAGGATGCAAACACTTCCTCAGCAATTTCTTTTACCTTTCCCAAGCCTCATAAAATGACTCGCTATCTAGTTGTATGAATGTAGTTATATCATTTCACATCTTAGCCGACTTAGAAGGAGGAAAATAATGACTTAGCAATTTTTGTGCCATCTCCTCCCAAATTGTGATAGAACCTACTAGCAAAGAAGTCAACCACAACTTAGTTTTATCATGTAATGAAAACAAAAATAACCTAAGCCTTATCGCATTATTGGTGACTCAATTGAATTTGAAAGTATCACAGATTTCGAGAAAATTTTGCAGGTGGGGTTGGGATCTTCGTTTGGCAAGCCATTGAATTGTCCTGCATTTTGCAGCATCTATATTAATGATAACTTGAGTTCAAAATTATTAGCCTATGGTCTCATGATTCTAGACAAACAATCATGGACCATAGGGATCGCGAACTCACCCATCATCTTCTTCGGCAATAACACATTCTCTTCCTCTTGTCCTGACATTATGTATTCTTGTTATGTTTCTGGTGTCCTCACAGAGTCAAATGCTGAGTCCAAATTCCTTTTAGTCAGATTCATTTCACCGAATTTCCTATGAAGGGTTTTTTTGAGTTCCGAGTCAAAATCTTCTAAATCTCCTCCTTAGCATGAACCAAACCTAAACCTGGACAACCAAGTCTACACAAGCAAATAAATAAATAAATAAATTAAAAATGAAAAGTTAGACTAAGAAAAGAATATCCGATAATGATAATACTTGAAGTAAATTCAGTCCCCATCAACGACGCCAAAAAACTTGATCGTGGATATGCAAGTGTACATAATCAAATTATAGTTTTAAGGGTTATCGATCCCACGAGGACTGAAATTCAACTATTTACCAGTCAACAAATTCTTTTTCTTATCTAACAAATTAAAAAAATTTGATTTTTATACTAATTTAAACTACTAAATTAACTACTAAACAAAACCAATTAAATTAGGGTTTTTGACAATAAGAAGAAAGAGTACTGAGATTTTAATTTTACTTACTCATTCATAATCAAAACTAATCAATTTATCATGCAAGTTATATAATTTATCTGTTGTGACAATAGAATTTTTCAATTTTAGATTGATACTATATTTCTAGTTATAGTATCATTAATCCAATTATCAGTTCTACAGTCTCAATGTGAAATTTAAATAAATTAAAAAGCATTATGTTCTTTGGAAATTCCCAAATTCATTAACCTAGTGTGTAACTACTACCGAAACTGCATAAACCACCTTGAACTCTCTTTAGCAAAGTTTAATTTATTGCTTTATATCAATTTGCACTCATTAGTCGTCACCTCTCGGTCTTTAACTATGTGACAATTAATCATCTAAATAGTGACCAGTTATCTAGAAGCATTAAAACCATAATACATAACTCGCAACATATAAACTCATAAAAACATGACAATAACGATAACTTTAATTACTCATGGGCATGATCCATCTAATCATAATACGAAAATATTTAAAACATAATTAAAATACAGAAAATAATGGAAAAGATAGAAAAACCAATTAAGAAGTCAGCAAGAATATTTTGTTATCAGCCTTCCAGTCTTCAACTCCTCCAGCTCTAGATCTTCTCTCAATTTTTTTTGTATGAATTGTATGAAAGTCTGAGCTAGGAGGGGTTTATATAGCTTCTAATCTTGGGACTTCTCATAAGTTGACTCCAATTAGATTTTTCATCTTGGTATGTGTCAGAAAGCCTAAGAGAAGCCCAAAAATTGCGTAAGTCAAAGCCTTCCAAAAAAGTCAATAGAATTCGCGAAAAATCGCATGACCCAACTTACACCCATAAAGGCCCCTTACGGTGACCCTTACAGTTGTAAGCCTGGCCGTAAGGCTCTCAGGATCTCTAGTTTGCTTCATGTTTCAATTTTTGGCAATCCTTATCCATCCGGGATTCGTCCAAAACTCGATTTTCCTACGAAATAGGCCTTTTTAAGCCTAATTATCTGTGAAACAAGCCCAATAAAAATAAAACACATCTAATTCCTTGGATTTATGATTTGTTATCCCATAACAATGATAATAAGGCCAAATCCATGTAATTTTGACAATAAATCAAGAGAATAATCAGTGAAATAATATAGCAAATAAGCATTTATCATACATATCTTGAAGATGAGCAGGGTAGTTAATGAGAATGTATGGCCTTCTATTCCAGAGAAGAAATTCACCTTGAAGTCTTCTTTGGTAATAATGTCTTCAACAGGCATAAGTTGTTATTATATAGGCCTAGGTACCATCAATAATTCATTGAACAGTGTCATCTTCCTTTCAGTTTTCACAAACTCCTTTTCAAAGTAGGTAGCAATCTTAAAAAACTCATTGTTTCTCTTTCCAAAAACATTATCCATTGTTCCCAGTCCTTCAACTAGGTGATACATCATCATAGCACTTATAATTCTCTTTTTTCCTCTCTCAAGCATCTCGTTTTTCTTTTTCATTTTTATAAATTTATTTGAGAAGGTATATATTGGCTATATTGATTGATTTTAGAATGTCCAATCTCACTTTGAATTTCATCAAGTTTATCTCTTTGTTAGTGTTATTCCACAAATTATCATTTATCATTTCCCCTTTTTCAATATCTTCAACAATACCAGCAGGTATCTTAACATCTTTATTAGTTGTCCTATCTTTTCCAAATGCCTCACTTTACTCATCAAAGTAGGGGAAACATTGTTTCTCGATCCTCTAGCATTTGGGAAAAAAATCAATTGATAAATAAAATTATACAAGAAATCAATGAAACATACGATATAAGTTTCAATTTATCACACAAGGACTCCCCCAACTAAATCATGCCTATCCTCCTCATTTGGAGGTTCTACAACTAAAGACTCATGCTTTCTTTAGATAGTGAATCGTTTCTTTAACTTTCGATAATTATAAGTTTTATTTTAAATAATTTATAAAAAAGTATTTTGGTATTGAATAATGTCAAATTTGTAGCACTCCAAAGGTTCCATATAATTGACAACTGAGAAATAAACGCACCTTCACTAAAGTAGGACTACCATAACCTAAGCTAGTTTTAAAAAAGATAAAGCCTTTTTTAATGCCTCACATATTACAGAAACTAAATTGACACATAATTACACACAACCCACTTTTGTTTGACAATAATACTATGTCAACTGATATTCAATTGCCACCGAAGCCAAATTAGGCCTTATATGGCACTTATGTTGCATATGATTACCATTCCTTATAAAAAAAAATTAATGGAATGAAAATTGGAATAAAATTAATTGTTAGAACTGAAAATGAAAAAGATGTAGGAACAAGTAGTGAATGGTTATTGATGCATTGGAAAAAATTCATGAATATACAAATTGTTTTATATTTTAGTATTTATTGAAAGTTAATTTATTTTATATATTTACATTTGTTACTTAGTCTAGTCCATTAGTTTAGTTTAAATATAATATTATATTTGTAATTAATTTAGAATATGATTTGATTTTAGTTAGAATTTAGTTTATTATTTACAATTTCTAAGTAGGAACGACCTTTATTTGAGTGTTTATAAATATCATCTCTTATGAAGTAGTTGATACACATTAATTATTAAAGAATAATTTTTAATTTCAAAACTGGTACCTTCCTTATTTATACAATGGTTCTATCACTTTTGGAGTTTAAAGGTAAAATTCAATTACTTTTGATTACCATGTTTAACGAATTAAAGTTGGCATTAGAGCCAAAATAATTGTATCTGGGTGGACATGATTGCTATTGTATGCAGAACAAAACTCAAGGTCAGTCTTAGGTAATTTTCTTTTCTATTTTCAAAAAATAAATAAATTATAGTTTTGTGGGTTTTCCTTATCTCATGGGTACTCAAACTCGTAATACAGATTTTGGTATGAACATATCTATGATGAAATTTAACATTTTGGAAATAGGTATGGCATAATTTATTCCTTATTTTGTTTTTGGTTGTTTGAAGTTGAAAAAAACTTTTATCATAATTGAATTGATGAAGAAGATAAGATTGGATTTATATCATCTAAAATTGGTGGCCGGGTATGCAACAAAATGGTGGAGTGATATACAACATGACAGGTCTCGTACAAGTTTGAAAATTTCTTGTTGGCCAGAAATGAAAGCTTTTTGATTCTTAAGTTTCATCCACAAATTTTCACATACATTACTTCTACTGTGCATGAATGGATTGCGTCATTTTTAAGACACTATGATGAGTTTTAAAGTTAAACCCAATTACTTTTAATTAACATGTTTAACAAGTTATCATCACTATTGCAGTTGTTAGTTATTTTTCATGAGAGAGGTGTGTTTAAGTCATTGCATTAACAACCTCATTTTTAAGTCGAATTTTAATTCTAATTAAGTATTTTGTTCTCATTCATTTTCCAGAAAATAATAGTAATCAACCAAGTCCAACATTAACAACACCGTTACAATAAGGGTTAAAGGAATTCCGAGTTTGTCTTTAATTACATGCAACCACTAATCATATAGATGATTCCACATAACGAAATGATTGCTTGTAGAAACTAAAAGCGTAATCAGCCACATAGCAGAGAATTTAAACCCTAGACTGCATCTATATCTCTAGAGAGACAGAGAGGGAGAAAACTTAGAGGAGAGCATCACTTGACTCGTACAATGAGGTACAACTCTTTTGTTACAACAAATCCATAAATAGCTTGACTATAAGAATCAAATACAGAAAAGAAAGAAGAAAAATTTGGTAATATCATTCAAATCAAATTTTGACATGCTTGAAAATGAAAACACATGTTTGAATTTCTGTAATCTTGAATAAAAATAAAAAGGAGGCAAATTAGCCTCAGTTTAAAGTGTAACAAGGAATGAAGAACTAATCACAGTGTCTCTTCCACTTCTTCTGGCTTCTCATCAGTTACTGCTTCCTCAATCTCATTTTTCTTCATTGAAGAAATCTTATTGAGACTGGTGTAGCTACACTTCTCTTTAAATAACTGAGAGAAGTGAGGTTTGCAATACAAGATTCCATCAAGAGCGGCATACGAAGAAGGGGTAATGTTACACCCTCCATGAGCGCACCTAAAGCAGTTCTTATGGAAAAATTCTCCCTCCACAGTCACCTATAACAAGTATTGTTCAAAATTATCCCTTAGTAAATACCAACTCCGTTTCAAAATATAAGAACAAGTTTGACTTTTTTTCTTACTTACATTTTTTAATAAATTAGCACTACATTGGACACGCCTAGAGATGAATGTTCAAAATTAGGACTTTACAAACATATCTCTAATATTTGTTAGAAATAAAATATTAATGGCATCATATATAATACCTAGTCTATTTAAAATATAACAATGTCATGTTAGGAACTTAATGTCATTATAGTAGTGGCGAAGCCAAGATTTTAGACAAAGGTGGTCAATTTTTAATTTATTATACTAATAAATAAATATATAATAAATGACAAAAATAAATAAAAACAGTAAGAGAAAAATGACAAAAGAAAAAAATGACTATGCAAGTCTAAAATGCACAAGTTTATAATTTTATTAATTGTAACATAAAAAATTGAGATTAGACTCCTTTATAGTAAGATAATTGTTATACTCCTTAAGAATATTGAGGTTCAGATGGAGGTTTAATTTTATAACTTATTTATCCATATGATACAATACAAGTTTTTAAACCTGAAATCAATTAGCTGAACCAATAAGGTATCTCAAAGTATACTTGTATTATTATGTCCTACTTATAATAGTATATATACAACTTTTAGAATTTATGAAATCAAAATACAACAAGAATGTATATTTAGTAGACAAAATGTACATTTAATATGTTACTTTTACAACTTAAACTCAACATGAGATTTTTGTTGTGATGAGTTTAAACAATAAACTT
>JAUMHB010105126.1:0-24290 GCA_032359685.1 Pittosporum tobira
TTCATCCGTTTTATATTAATAGTCGTTTTACCTTTATGCACACAAATTAAAACCAACAATAAATATTAATGTTCAATTTCAATTTTATCTTTTATTAAAAATTGTGAGCAAGAGAGATAAATAAATTAAGGAATTAAAACACCTCGAAAAAATGAGAGAGATTATAGAAAAATATTTATTATGCTATTTTAAAAAATTACAAATGATAATTATTTTAAAATAAATTATATTTTAAAAATAAATTATTTTAAAAATTACAAATGTAAAAAATACCCAAATTAAGGAAACTAATTTTTTAAGAAAGAGTATATTTTTTTGACAAAATTATCCTTGTAAATATATTTAATAATGATAAAAAGAGAAAAATAGAATTTTAATGTAACATAAAGTGAGGATAAAAAAAATAATTATAAAGAAAAAGTGATAGACTATGTCATTATTTTGAAACAATAAAAAAAGATATCGAGATTCATTTCTTATTGGATAGATGGAATATATAATATTTTAAAAATTCACGTGTAAGTTTGGTTATTAACCTAAGCGATCTTCTGCCTGCCGATTAAGTTAGATGAACACTTGATGTCTATTTAAACTTATCTAGGTAATATGTCATCTATTAAATTTGCCAATTGAATTTTAGAATATTGACAAAATAACAATAAAATATGCTATATTAAGACCGAAAATAATACGAGTATAAATTTCAATTCTGATAATTCTGAAAAATATAAAAAAATAAAATATTTTTAAATTTTTATTATAATAATTATGTACCATTGCAAGAGAATCGGAACGTAGATCCGAGAAAATAACACTAACCTACTAAGATTAATCCAATGGTCTCATCTAACTGATATTGGAATAGGAGTAACACAAAAACTACTGCTACTACTACTAACTACCACTCGCTTTACAAAAAGTATTAAGGAAAAATTCTCCACTAATACAATTTTCTATGGTTGAAATTAGATCACAAATGAATGATGCACACAATAGCACAAGTCATTGGGAATCAGCTCAACCAAATAACATACTGTGATAAGAAAAATGAAATTAGGTCAGAAAAGCACTTCAACAGTTCCAACCTCCCTAAAAGTCTTGAATAAATTAGTCAAATCAACGGTGAAGTCGAGCTACCCCATCTAAAAACTTCCCCATTTTTAACCTGAGACATGACGAGGAAACCTCTGCCTAAAATTACATAAGTAGTGTACTTAACATCTAAAAAAATCTATACCACGTCTCTCTCTCTCTCTCTCCGTGACTCTTCTCTCTCTCTATATATATACACATACACTGTGTGTATCTCTTTGGGACCAATAACTGATAAACTGAGATTTGGTCCATATGGGGGTCACTTCAAAAGTACACCAGCAGCCAAATCTGTATCTGAATATATTAGTTAAACAAGAGCTCATGCTACAACATATCTGGTAATCTTGTCCCGTTATTCTCGCTCATCAGTCACCATGTTCAACTTCTTTACAGTATTCTTCATCTGGGTCATCTTATTACTGAACCCTTTTGTTACTTCTAGCTCTATTTCTTCATGGTGCCCACATAACTACATCACACAATTTGATCAAAAATTCCGGCAAAAAACAGACAAGTTCTGGGAGTTTGAGGAGCAATCCAACACTTGGGTTGCTGTTAAATTGCCTTATGATCTTGTTTCTTGTGTAAATTATAACTGTAACAAAGTGGGGTCCCTTGACCAGATGATCAAAGAAAAGGCAGAAGAGAAATTGGAGAATTTCAAGATGAAGAACGAGAATAATACCATTTTCTTGCCTTTGAGAAAGAGAGTTTCATTGATTAAAATGTCTGAATCGTCGATATGGGTCACCGGAGTTAGTGGGTCTATTTACGAGAGGTTTTGGAATGGATTGCAGTGGGTAATTGCTCCTCATGGGTTGCCGGTATCTTCTGGATTTGCAGTAGCTTCTTTCATGGTTAATCAAACAATTCTTGCTCTATCAGAGTCAGGAAATTTATATCAGGTTTTTCAGTGTTCTTTCATTTTCATTTTTATTTATTGAATATTTTCACCAATCAGATTTGACTTTTCGATCGAAAGTACGATGAACAACTTCATATTTATATATTTATTAGTAAAATCAAAAAGTATATAATATATCATTACATGTTAATTGAACTTCTTTCTTTTCATCTGGCCTTTTTCCTCTGTTTGGAAGTGGGGTTGTGAATTCATTTTACAAATGCCATTTTGCCAAGTTTGCTCAACTTTTTTGACTATGGAATTGGTCATATTTCGAACGGGAATGAAAAGGCTTTGTGGGTTCCATAACCGGCCTCCTATTTTCCAAGACACCGTGTGGGGTTTGATATTTAGATTCCAAAAGTTGCGGGTTACAGTTAAAAGCTATGTGCATGTATATTTTACTGTCTATTGTATATAAAATATATAATTTGAGAATTTAAATATTAAATATATATATATTTTACTTATATTATGTATTGTATTATATTTTATTAAATCCGTATACAATATACATAGTTATACTCAGTTTAAAACATGTATTTTGGTTATAAATAAAACAAAATATGGCGTATAATGCAATGTATCTGAAAAATTTTGGAGCGTATATATAAGATTAAATATACACAGACTTAACAAATGACCAATTAATTCTTAACTTTGCAAGTTAAAATCGGTAAAAAAAAAAAAAAAAAAAAGAAAAGATACAGATAGAAAAAGTCGAGAGTTTGATAAATTTTAGTATAGCTTAAAAGCTGGTGCAACATGGTGTACTTGATGAAGAAAATGTAGTACTCCGTACTAACTAATGAAAGAAATGCATGTTAATTTCTTTTGTTACAGTTGCAGCTGGATGAAAATTCGCAGCCAGTTTGGGTTGAATTTGCACCAACATTAGATCACGACAGAAGAAAAGAAACAGAAAAAGATGCCGCAATCCAACTAAAATATGGAGTCATTTCCCATGATAGGGAGTGAGTACTTAACATTATTAACTGTATGACCCTTTTTTTCCCTTCTAATTGATTAAGTTTGTCCGAAAACTACGGTCATATATGTTAACCAGTGCCCTTAAATTTTTATGGCTTTGCCAGGAGGATCTATTTCTGCACAAAGAGTGGGTTGCTTCTTGAACTTAGTGGGATCGACCCTCCACGGTGATTTAAACAAGATACAAATATAAATCTATAATGCACTTGAGCTCCTTTATTTTATCCTAAAAAATCTGATTTTATGAAGCAAATTAATATTGTAAAATGTAACCAAAAATTTATAATGAGGCTTTTAGTTTGAATTTTTGTTTTTTGGGTTGTAAATATGGACAGATGGATAAATCATGGTAATCCTCTTGGTGCAAATGTTGCAGCAATTGCTGATTCTGGTACTATTAAACGAGATATAATATTTACTGTAAGGTGAGTTGTGTGTTTGTGTGTGAAAACTGAGTTCATTAACGGCAGGGTAAAATTAACACACTGAATTGTAGTTCTACAGGAGAGCTATATGAATATGACAGTAACTCAAAGCCGATGTGGAAGAAGCATATTTGGAGAGATGGATTCGAAGAAGATACTTCTTTGATGCCAACTATGGGGGGTAGTTTACATGGAATCAATGGAGCTTATTCCGTCTCTCTGTTTCTCTTAACCAAGGTATCCCACATATGCTCCCTCTGTCAACCTTTACTTGTCTCCTTTTTGAGTGTGTGCCCCACGGACTTTTTGATGGGACCAAAACGTGTTAAGTATATGATCTATGACGAATTCAAGGATTCATCTGGATTTCACATATGTCTTCATGCAACATCTAATGTGTCATACAAATCTTTTACATATATTCAGAGTGGAAATTTGGTTGAGAGACGGCTACGCCAAAGGAAATGGAAATGGATAGTTCATGGAAGTCCAGAAGATCATCATCTAACATCTATCACGTCTGTATCACAAGACGAACTGAACGAAAGATCATATTCATTGTTTCTCACGACAGCAACTGGATTCGTTTTTGAATATCAGATTCCGAAACATTCAGGTAAGTTAATTTCTTATGCCGTTGTTATCTACATATGATCTACAACTTTAAGGTTTTGTTCAATGCTACCTCCGTCCCACAAAAAGAGTCTCATCTAAGATTTTTGCAAAGAGTATGGATGTACTTTTCTTCCGTATTTACCCCTAAACATAACAAGAGTTCAGTTTGATAGCCGTGGAACGATAATAAAATTGTGATAGTAATCTTGAGGACTTTGTGTCATTTTATTCTACAATAAAACGAGACTATGCTTGTGCAACAAAAAATTGACAAACGGGACTGTTATGAAAAACAGGCACTTATGAACAGGACCATATTTCAGAAACTTGGGTGAATCATATGCACCCTTCACATGCAAAGGTGGCAAAAGGCATCGGAGGGTTAGAATTTCAAGTTGGTCGAGTGATTTTTCCACTAGACGATGGTAGGCTAGGAGAATTACATTTGCCGGGCATTGGAGGTGAAAACTCGGGTCCAATTTATCAGGGTAATATTCGAAGAAAATCAACGATAAAATACATATGGTCAATATTAGATGCCCCCGAGACAGAAGGATGGAACGCAGACTATTGCACCGAAGAACGTGGACCCTCAAATTGCATTGTTGGCTTAAAAGATGAAGGAGATGAAACAGAAACCATAAGATCAACATCAAGGAGGCGAAAAATGCAACAAAATTACTTGACTCCCGGGGAAGGGCATGTTAGCAAAAGTAAATCGACTGAAGAATATCATATCAATCAAGATAAATGGATAAATACAAATTTTCGTCTACGAGTAATGCATAGAGGAAGATCATTTTTTCTTGTAACGGATGGAGGGCTAACATTTGAATATCTTAATGCGGAGAATATGTGGTTTTGGCTACAGCACGAGCATTCGATGGCTATGAAAGGTGCATTAGGAAACTATAATGGGAGTTTGTTTCTTGTTGATGAACAAAGAAATTTGCTCATAAGAGAAAGAAGTGAGAGCAATTTAGCGTGGATAAATTGTACTGCTATGAGGAAAGGAAGGCATGTTACTGGAGGCCCGCCATGGGATGTGGTTCCAGGAATAGCTCTAAAAGTTACAGCAGAAGATGCAATCTTCTTTGTGAGCAGAAGTGGACGACTGCAACAATTTACTGTAAGTGGAACAAGTCCCTTTTTTGTTTTCCAATCGAACATATTGAATATCAAAAATGAATAGAGATTAAATATTGACAAAGGCATTACATAACAAAAAGCTATCTAGAAGTCAATTCAACTTGTAGTTCCTTCATGAAATACTATTTAAACATAATGAGTAGTTCATTAATTTAGTAGTGGTAGCATGAAATTTTGACACGGTGTTTTGTCTGAAACATCTGGTGTGTTGCATCTGGAGCTAACTGTAAATACAAACTTGTTCATAGGTTGCATTAAGGAAATTCAAGTGGAAAGATTGCAAATACCCGCAGAATACAAAAATAGCAAGTATAGTAGATCAAGAAGTATTCCGAGAAAATATAGTATTCGTTATAGGAAGAAATGGTCGACTTTATCAATATAACAAAGTTACTGAATTGTGGCACGAGCATTTCCAGTCTCAACACTTGGTTCTCTCAAAAGTGCCTGGTACAGCTACAAGATCTTCACCAGAATCACTTTCGGGCTCTCTTTTTATGCTCTCGGAAGATGGTAAACTGATAGAATACCACTGGAATTCACTGGAGGGCTGGAATTGGGTAGAACATGGAACACCGGATATTGGTGTGACTTTGGTTAGTTCGCCAGGCCCGTGTTTCGAGGGAAAGCAGCTGGTTTTGATTGGTTCGGATGGGAAGGTGTATCTGAGGTATTTGGATCAAGCAACATGGAAATGGAAAGACTGCGCTTTCCCTTATGTGAAAACTGAGGCTTTTGAGAAACCTGTAAAAGAACAAGTTTGTATCAATGAAGATATGGCGAATAGGTTTGAGAAAATTGAAGATCAGCATGCTTCAAACCAGAACTGTGACTCCAAGGTTAGTAATTTGATACTTAGTCACTTCATTCCAAGAAAAGTGTTCAATTGTAATTTTTTCGTTCCACAAAAATAATCCCATTTTATTGATGACAATATAAAATAACAGTGTCCTCGAGTTAAACATTACAAATTTGTTATCATGCCACATCTGCTAACTAAGTAATTATATTTAAGGGTAAAAATGAGATAAAACTATAACCTTTGTTAGAGAATATAACTATAACTAAGAAATTCAATACTACTGCTACTACTCCTACTGATACTACTACTGCTACTGCTACTGTTAACTAGGTTTGATTGTCATTGGCTATGTTATGATGTCATTGACTATTGTTGATTACGTTTGATTGTCGTTGATTACGTTATGATGCCATTGACTACTGTTGATTATGTTTGATTATCATTGACTACGTTATGATGCCACTGGCTACTATTGCTACGTTACTATGTTTACTAGTTTCACTTATTTCATGTAAGAAGATAAAATTTGTTTTATAAGACTTTTAATTTGGGGGGATGTTAGAGAATATAATATTAATTATATTTATACAATTAATATTATATTATAGTTTTTATAGTAGTTCTATTTATGGTATTAGAATTAATTAGTTTCCATCTTAGAATAAGAGGAGGTTCCTTGGCCCTCAAGTAAACTTGACCCTCAAGTTAAGTATGCCTATATGAGGCCTCATATGTACTCCATAATTCTCAAGTCATATTAATATAATTTTGTTCTTATATTGTCTCAATATATGAATTCCTCTTATATTATTTTTGTTGTTTATATTTTCATATAAACTCTAACAACCTTGAAGTTTGCAAATTTTGCAAAATTGAGCCTTTTTTGGTAGAACAGAGAGACTAAATACTTCTGTTTCAGCATTTACTGGAAATATATGTCAAAAGTCGTATCACAATGCTGCAATCCCAGTAACAATATCAGCAGAATCCTAGCAGGTTTATTCTTGGTTAACGAAAATTTTGGGTTATTTGCAGATTTCGGCAACACGGCCAATTCCATTTGCAGAGGATTCGGTGATATTTGAGCTAAGAGATGGCAGAGTAAGAATCACAATCTTTACTTCCAAAAATTCTTTTACTAGAAATAAATCAAATTGCCTATGACCGGAAAAGATGGAACTAAAAATTTCAACAAATGATCCAGAACAAGGTACATTTTCCGTGGGTAAAGTAAATAGAAGGAAATAATGAGTACTAAAACTGTTGCTTCACAAGAGTCCCATTTATATCGACAATCGTACAAAAAAGACAAAAATGTCTTCATTGTTACTATCAGAGTTTCAATATCGTGCCACTACTAACTATTCGTTATTGGAACTTTTTAGATTTAGCCAATAGAATCAGAAGGAACTATATGTAACTGATGGTATTTTACATGGCAGTTGGGAGAAATGCGACTAAACGAGGATAGGCAATGGGCGTGGTCACGTATCATTGGGACTCCGACAAGCTTATGCGTAGCAAACTATTGGACAGCTTTGGCATCCTGAAGCTACATTCAAGCTTTTGTTGTATAAATTCAGTTTCCTCACCATACATACAACGCAGGATAGTGTCACACCATGAATAGCAGTAATTAGTAATTACAGAGACTTTGTACAGTTACTTAGACGTAGCACTAGAAACAAGTTAATATACGGTGGTAAAACTCACTTTCCTTTTTCGGCATTATCTGTTTTTATTTTCTGTTTGTTGTTCCAGACTTCCAATGGGCTCTCGTTTATTTTGAGCTTGAGCTATAGGTGTTAAACAAGGTAAGGATTCGTTTATGGCTCAACTCAACTTGTTTAAAACTTAATTTAAACTTTTAAAAAAAAATTCTTAATGAATCAAATTTGAGCTCGTTAAAAAAAATTTTAACTGATCAAATTTAAACCCCACTGGTTTAATACAATTAAAAATATTTTAAAATTTTCATTTTTTAAAAATTATATAACATTAAATATTTTAAATTATTCACGAAAGGGTTCAGGTTTAGCTAATTAAAAATTTGATAAAATGTCGTTTCTGTAAACAGGCCAAACTTGATAAAGAAGTAGTTGAGCTCGCCCATTTAAACACGCCTACACTAAATACATCTCAAACAGCTTGGCCAATATTGCATAATTTATTTTCATATATTAAGAGACAGTTTATTTTTAAATTTTGTCTTCATTGTCAGCTTTTCTTTTATACCTCTCTTTCACTTTCACTTTCTTGATTTTGCTTTCCTTTTATACCTCTCTCTTCCTTCCTTGATTTTTTTGAAAATTGATTTTTAACTTCTTCCTTTACTTTTATACATCTCTTTTTCTTTCTTGATTTTTTTGTTATCTAATATGGGATGACAACTTTTCTTTTATACCGATGAAAGGAGATGTTTGAAAATTAACTTTTAATTTCTCCCTTTTATATATGCATCTCTTTGTTTAGTTTACTAGCTCATTTGATGTGGGGCAACAAAAATATATATACTATTGTTTTTGCCCTTTTATACTTATCATTTTCTCCTCATTTATTTCCTTAATTAATGTGGGACGAAAAAAATGCAGCGTAAACCTTTGTCCAAACCCTAAATTCGTCCCTCATCTCTATATTGTTTTCACAAATATAATCAGATCTGAGTGTATTGGTTTTGTTATTAACTTTGCCAATTGAAATAAATTGGTCGCTTTTTCGTCCGGACTTGTTTCGGCCTCCCATTTTTATACAAAATCAAAAAGAGCAGGTTCACTTCATTTTAAAGCCTCTAAGACATTTAGACAATAAAATAAAAAACTCGTACTTGACATGAATGTGTAGGTTGATATTATTATTATTATTATTATTATTATTATTATTATTATTATTATTATTAAATTCAGAGTGATTTAAACTTATTTATCAAAATTCAAATTATGTCAATGTAGCAAATATTCAACAAGAAAAAATATCTTACAATGTTTATTTTGAATAAAATCTATGAAAAATTACAAATATGAAAAATCAAAAAAAATAACGTAAAATTTATTATGTCGTCATTCTTTTGTATCTTATACTATTACAAAATTACGAACAAAATTAATTCAATCAACTTCCATTATAAAACTACTATATATATCTGACTCGCAAAAGAAAAAAAAAACACTTTGACAACCTAATTAAATAAAATGTTTCAAAAATTTATTTTAGTCCACAAAAAAAAAAAATCACTTTAATATTCAATCTAAATTTATACAATCGATTGAGATTATAAAATTAAAAGTCAAGAATAAAATTATAAAATTATAAGTCGGTGTAAATACGGATTATTGGCCTACTACCTCTCCATGAGGCCTTCACATCCCAAAGACAAGCAACCCTTAATTTGTGCAATCAATATAAGGACTTGCGGCTATCATTATGTCTCAGATCATGCATATATGGTGTTATTGAATTAAAGAAATTTAAAGACCGAAATAACAAGGAACCAAAAGAACAACTATGTTGAACCCAACAAAATTTAAACACAACCTAATTTTAGGTTAGTTATATCAAACTCAATACATGTAGAATACACGACGAAACCAAGTACTAACATCATCCTGGAAAAGAAAATAAACGACAACTGGAACATGTAAACATAATTTAGTTGGAAGCAAACTACAAAGCATCCACTAAATGGGGAATGAGAACGCAAATAGAAAGAAGGAATCGCATCAAACGGTAATATTACAAATCACTAGCATCAAACCACGTCATTCCAGACATCTCCGTCTCGTCTCCCGAGAACAAAAAATCCTCAAAATATTAATTAAATCTTCTCCTGGGGCTTCTTGAGCGATGGCCACGAGGTGATCTGCAATAGAGAGAACAAAAAACACATTACATGGCTGGAGAGAATTAAATAAATCTCAATGAACTAGAAACCCAAATAATCTAGAGTTCCATATTTAAGTTTCCATCAAGTATTCAGATTATAGATTCAGGAGTAACTAGCATACTTGTCAACTATTGGATCGTCTCGTATATCAAATCTCCGAATCGTGAATCAGGTAGGGAACCATATAGTAATATACGGAAATAATATATTGGATGCTAAATGATGTTATAGTGTTGAAGTGGCAAAACTAGTATAGAAACAAATTCTTAAATATTCTAACAATAGCTTGGGGCTTAATCAATACTAAATACAATCCATATAAAATTTATAAAGAACCCGAGAACAAATAACTACAAATTGCAAAGTACATAAGTTCCATACAAATTTTCTTAAACCTTCAACTTCAAACGAAAATAGGTAAATCCAACCTGAACCCAGCCCAACCTAACCTGCTGATGAATGGTTCCAACTGCACTTTCTAATTGTATTAACTCTATTTCCAACTGTAATTTCCATGGCAGATCTTATATTCTGCTCACAAGTCAGTAATGTAAAAACTTTCAACCTTTTTCACCCACAGAAAAAGCACTTGTCCAGTGCCTCCAGTTAAAACATTAGAAAGTGAAGGTTTTTCCTTGGAGAAAGCACAAAACATTAAATTTTTGAAATTGTGTATATGGACAGTGGGCCTTATAGATGTTTCTATTATCATCTAATGTAGTTCACATGGGGTTAGGGGGAGAGACAAGAACATAAATACAAGGGGAGTGATAAGAACATAAATACAAAAGGCACATCAAGATTATCCTCTGATTTCCCTACAGAAAGATGTCTTTTCCTTCATCATAATTGACAGAAATTTTACAAAAAGTAATGTATCGATAGGAATACTAGATTTACAAGAGGCATACCTCCTCCTTGAGTTCCTTCTTTTGAAGGGGCCTTTGCTAAAAGCCCAATCAACCGTGATGGTTTGAGTGAGCAGTTCACCCCCGTCCATTTCAGCTATGGCTCTCTCTGCTTCTTCAAAGTTCTCATATTCAATCAGTGCATAGCCCTTTAGAAAAACATTTCATGCTCATTATTAACAAAATGACATATCAATAACAAACCCATATCGAAAACAAAATCTGTATTTCAACTAAAGGCAAATCTGTTACTTCATAAAACTCAGAGATAACCTCTTAGTTAAAACAAGACAACTGTTATTTGATTAAGTATATTAATCATGTCGTGGCACAGATCGCACATAAAATAGATAATATACTATACCTTTTACCTGTACACTAGTTAATACTGACTACTAGTTAGGCTCAATTTAGAATCCTTAAACTATAATTGAATATTTAAAGTTTGTTTCAAGGCTTATTTGCCTACTTGAAACAAACTAATTTTATGTATAAGATGATATCATCACCCTTACTGCATAATGGAAAGCGTTTTAAGTTCTTACCTTGACAAATCCAGTTCGACGGTCAAGATTCAAATGCAAATTCTTAATCTCCCCATATTCACCAAAAGCATTTTGAAGGTCATCCTCTTGTGCCTCTTCATGAACTCCAGTAACCAAAATAATCCATCCTTCAATAGCTGTTGAAGTTCTCCTTGATTAGAAATGAGATTCGATACTTTATAGGAAGTCTATAATAGTATTCAAGAACAATACTATGCTTTAAGTCTACTAAAATTAGGCTCAAGAAGTTATTTATATGAAAACTGAAAATTTTATTGTGCCCTTACCGAAGACTGACTGTTAGAAGATACAAAAGACATTTTCATAACATACGATAATATATAACATGTTTAGGTTACATATATCTCATGCACGTTGGAAGGAATTACATATATCTCATGCATAAACATAAAAATTGATACATCTTCAACGTGCACATGACCTTTTTTAGGATTTTGCTCCTGTGTTATTGCCATGTTATGTAACGATGCTTCATGGATGGCAACTACACCATTACTGAGTTCAATATACACATATTCCATCACTAACAAATTGATGATTTGCATAGGAATGGTTTCATTATAAGTCCTTACAGAATTAATGTCAGTGGAGCAACAAATAAAAGCTCAAACGAATAACCCTAAGTTTATATACCCAAGTTGGTCTTGCTCACCTGATGACTCTGCTTTCCATTTCATTTTTCAACTTCTTTGTACCAGTGTTACCTGATTCGCAGTACGCTTTGGTACGCGGTACGGATACTGGTAAGCGGTACGCTAAAATATCAAATACCGGTACGCGATTCGTCATAGGCAGACTTAGTAGCTATACTATTTAGATTATCTATATTCTAGTATTTTTTACCATGTCCATATTATATGCCCATAGTCTTTTATATTTATGTAAAATCATATTATTTGTCAATAAACATGTATTTATAATTTGATTGAAAATTTAGTAGCCCTAATAATACAACTAACATTGGTTTAATTACTTCTAAATTACACTTATTTATAGTATGTAAATGGGTTCGCTCAATATTGAGAACGGGTACGTGAACCCACCATAAATCGGTTCGAGAGAACTGATTCGCGGTTCGCTTGATGACCTAGAGAATCCGGTAACCCTACGTTGGCCATCACTTTTTCACTCATTATGAGTCCATAGTTTCTATAGCCAAGTTAGTTCTTGCCCAACTGATGGCTCTGTTTTCCTTTTTCTTTCCTTTTTTTTTTTGGCACTTTTTTCACTGGTAGTCTCAGTCTAACCTACACCCAAAGCTCTACTTAATCTTGAAAATCATAAAATTGGGAAGCTAGCCAGTTAATAACTCACATAGGACTTTTTGTGATAGACCAGTAGCATGAGACTCTGAGTTGGACTTCAAAATCATAATAGGAGGTCTGATACTGGATAACGCATACTGATAATTCTCTAAAGAAGAAAATACTTATCAATAACTTGACTCGCTCACATACAAGCTTTTAATTTATGCAGCAAGTAAACTTTGGCTCACACACTATATCCCATAATTTTTTTTAGCCATAATACTATATGTTTTCATCACCCCCTAAGAACTTTGGCAGCTGCAAAATTTTATTGTGATCATTTTAATATGTTTTGCCTCCGAACAATGATTGAAAGCCTATAAATATAAGCATAAACATACGGTATATGGATTTGAATGAGTAAAGTTGAGTACTTTACAAAAAATTAATCAAAAGAAAACCCTAAGAGAGAGAGAGGGGACTGACATCGCTCGGGGCCCGGGCCACCATCGGTGTCGAGGGAGTCAAACCGGCCCGACATACGATTATTCCGATCCGCATCGGTCTCCTCACGGAAGCCACGCCCTTTTGTTTTCTTATACGAGGTTGAGCCACCGCCGGTAATCGCCGATTTGAGTTTCGGAACAGGTGCCCTAGGCGAAACATCAGCCTCACCACCTGCGTCCTCGTCCATGAGATCATCGTCTTCCGGCTCGAAGTCCACTGCTTCGACATCTGCGTTTGCCATGAGATCTCTCCTCTGTCTGAAGGAATAACCAGCGGCTATTTATTCTTCTGGGGGAGGGTTTTGTTTCGGATGAAGCTGAGAGACGTTTTAGTTTTTATGCCTGCAATATCTTTGGTTTTGATTTCACTAGAACCCCTGATGTTTCCTATATTTTGCATGTAACACCCTGAACTTCAAATGTGGGCAATTTAAATCATGAAATTTAGAATGGAGTCCAATTTTAAATTTAAACTTGCAATCCATCCGTCTCACTTGTACCTAAATGTCCACGATTGCCTTTTATTCTCATATTATCTTTCAAATTAATATTTATGCATATTTGCACAAATTTTTAAAAATACTAAACCTAATATTAATATTATATTATATATAATCTATTATGACCATAATTGCATTTTATAAATATAAAAGAATAATAAACTTTATAAATTTTAAACTATTCAATGTGATAAAAAAAAATTAATATTAAGGACGAATGAGGTACAAATTTAAATAGTTTTTGAGTCAAAGTTTGTTCAATTCAAATGACTCGTCGATTAGAGGGTTTCATGTGATTTCAAGTATAATTTTTTTAAATTTTATTTTAAGCAATTTTTTAAAATCAGCATTGGACTCTTAATTTTTAAATGATTATACAAGTTCCAATTCATGATCTCTATCTCATTAAATAAACAACATATTATCACTTAACTAAATAAATTTTAACATAAAGACAAATCACAACTCACATGCAAAAGAAGAACACAAATACTATGATGAATACAATAAAATCGAAACAAAAGGAAATATAATGAAATGTTTCTTTTAAAAATAAAGCTAACTAATATGAAATTAGTGAATGAAGTATGAAGACCCAAGAGCCTTTTATTTTAACTAGTTTGGGAGCTAGTTGTCACAACCTCAGAGTTCGCAAGACCATATTGGCGTCCTAAGACCATCTCTGAGACTTGAAGTAAACCCTCTTATTGTGGCAGCCAGCAAGGAACATATAATTTGGTAATAAATAATTAATATTTTATCAATCTGCATAAGACAGTATAACGCGTCGTCAACACATATGCAAGGAACACCGGGCTCCCACAATGATTCAGGCCCTCTTGAATGCGTTTGGGAAAACGGTCCGTGACATTCTTCCACACCCAATTCTGCAACGCCCTCATTGCAAGGGTCGTTCAAGTGCTTCCTCGTATTGCTCGAACCACCCAATTATAACGTTCCACGCCCATGCCCTTCGTGCCCGTATTGCATGCCTTGCATGGTTTGTCGAACACTTGTAGGCTGACCACAGTGGTGCTTTTTGACACTCGTCCAACCTGAACAGAGTACAATGGCATATGATGTTTATTTGTGTGAATTGATAATAGATCGTCATCCCCATTGAGGTTCCACCGTAAACTCTTCGCTGCCACAATTTTTCCAAGATCGCTCGGTGTATGTGTGCACCAAAGTAGAATAGTAGGTACCCCTCATTTGGCAATGTCCCCAACGTTAAGGCTCATCCTCTTTGAGACGCTCAACCCTCCTTCGTGTTTTTTTGTACCTCCACCCTGGTTTGACTAAACACGCGGGACTGAGTTCCCCTCTGATACCACGTTGTCATGACCTTAAAGTTCGCAAGGTCATGCGGCGCCTAAGGCCATCTTTGAGGCTTGAGGCAAGCTCTCTCACTATGGCAGCCAACAAGAAATATATAATTTGGCAATAGATAATCAACATTTTACTCACCTGCATAAGACAGTAGAACGCGTCGTCAGCACATATGTAAGGAACGATGGGCTCCCATAATGATCTAGGCCCACTCAAATGTACTTGGGAAAACGGTTTGTGACACAATGCAAATCACGAGTCATTTATTTATGCTATTAGTAAAAAAAATTAAAAATGATTTTTTGGTAGAACTTTAATAAGAAAATTAGAATTTGAGAAAATATGTTATTTTTTAATGTTTGGTTGTCAAAATGAAAAAGAAGTTGCTTGTTCATTTTTTTTTATTTTAAGTTATAAATAATTGTTATTGTAAACTAATAAGAAATGTATTCAAAGTATAGTCAGGACCTTATAGGTAGTGTAGTTTAAGGTCATCACCTTCAATTGATACATGATTAAATTGGTTAATTCAACCTCATTTTGCTCCATGTTCTTGAATGACAACTAATATTTTCGTTTATACCACAAAAGAATTAACTAAATGGTCAAAGCATACTTACTTGAATAACTTAAAACTGAGATATTCTCCTCCATACATTCACAATACACCTTAATATATCAAACATATATAATGAAAACTAATAGACATCATTATCTAAAATTTAAAAAAATTAGTGAGAAGAATAAAATTGAAAAATATAAGTACATTTTCTACTAACCCTAAAATAATCAGAACCTCGAAAATCTTCAGCTGAACTTTTATTATTGCTTCGCCTCGATTTGCACTATGAAGATTTTTATACTTGTAAATGTCCTATGTTTGATCCTTTGTGCACCAAGATAGACTAGAGGAGGGCCAGTCTAGTTGATAAAATCTTGTTCAGTTCAAACTTTAATGTTTGTTGTTAACAAGTCTTGGTATTAATAAAACTTGCTGCAGGAAGAGATTTAAGGATAATTTGTGTTTGTGGGGAAAATAACCCTAATAGCTTATTTCTGAAGTTCTAATCATAATATATAATCACATACGCAACAACGAAAGAAATAAGAACAATAATAATATGATGGTTCAAAGAATATGCATTGAGTATGGATTCAGAAACCACAAGTTAACTCGATTGAGCTAGTTTACAAAATACAATAGATGATAGGCTTGCTATGTGTGATGGATAACTACTGCTATTGAATGTTTCTCGATTACATGATGTTTTGGTTAAGTGTTTGGATATGGAGGTTTCTAACAAGGTTTTTATCGTCTTTTTCTTCATAGTTTCGGCCAAAACCAACAATATGCAAGTATTGTAAGTCTTTTCCTTATATACTCTAAAATTTGATTGTTTGACATTAGAGTCGTTTGAATTGCTTTAGCAGTATGTCCATTTTGGTTGTGCCATAGTCAGCTGTTGATTGCCAAATAGTGCCATCTGTCCTCCCTTCTAAATATTCTGACAAACAATTAGAATCGACTGCTAAATGAGTCATACAATTTGCCTTCTTATGATGGTTAACTGGCAATGGCTAAGTCAATAAGTGTCCTTGCTGTTTTTTGCTTTTCCAAGATGCTCATGACTTGCTACATATAGTTTCTACAAGAGAACTTGTTTATTTGGTTTAGTCTTCATATGTCCTTAACATAGTCTTTGATGCTTTGCTACTTCTGTAAAAATAACTTGTGTTATTGAGTTTTTCAACTTAGTTTGATTCTTTGCTGCTTGCTGTTATGGTCAATTTAGTACTACTTTCACACTTCAACTAAGTTTGTCTTACTAATTTGTCTTGGTCTTTAAATCGTTAGGACATCTTTGATGTTTTCAAATGTTTGTTGTACTTAAGTTTTTGTTGTCTAAACTATTATTGGAATGATATAAAATTACAAGCAAATAGGCATTATCAAATCACAACATGAGTTTCCAACATAGGCTTATCAATCTTCCCTTATTTGATAATGCTAAAGACTAAGTACAATTTAAAAATATAGCAAGAATAAGAAGTAGCAATAAACATTAATTACTACAAAGATTTTCTATTGAATGCAATAAAATTGAAAATTACATAGAATTTTTTTTATGAGGACAACTTACAAAAAAATTTAGAATGCAACAAGCAGCAGGCATTTAATCTTCAATTTTGCACAACCTTCTTGTTGCCTTTGCTCTTCTTAGTCTTCTCAGTTTCAACCTCTTTTTGCTATTATTTGTCAATGGCAACAACAAGCAAACTGTCATTCTTCTTGTTAGAATTATTATTATTAATTACTAGTTTCAAAGTTATTGTAGGATTTTTAGTTTCCAAGTTTAATTAGGTATCTTAGTCTCCAGGTTATAATAAGTCTATATAAAGGTCACTTATGTATTAGGTTTTTTTTTAAGTCATATTAATAAAGTTTCGTTATTATATTGTTTCAATATATGACTTCCTCTTATATTATGTTTATTGTTTATATTTTTGTATAAACTGTAATATGGAATCAAGAGCTTATCATAAATTCTAGCCGCTTTCGTTGTAGTCGTTGCTACTGGACTTGCCATCATCACAATCTTTAACATTTATGTAGAGAAATTTGGATAGAGAATAAGAAAAAAAAAATGAATATGCGTTGTTCCATTGTAGATCATCGTCTCTGGCAAAGGGAGAGATATGATCTGGATTCTTTTAATTTGTACAATTGGGTCCTGCTCAATTTGCGATCAAGTATGGGAGGAGGTCATGCATTTGTTAATCTTGGGTCTCGTTAAGTAATTGATGAAATTCTCATTAAAATATTATTTAAATTCTTGATAAATTGTCGTTAAATGCTCATTAAATCATTGTTAAATCATCGTTAAATCCTTATTAAATTCTCGTTAAATCCTTATTAAATCATCGTTAAATCCTTGATAATTTCTTGTTAAATCATCGTTAAATCTTTGTTAAATTCTTGATAAATCCTCATTAAATCCTCGGTAATATCTTTAGCTTTCGTTTACATCCTAGTAATTAGTCTGATCAGTTCATAGTTTAGTTCATAGCTCCACTTTAGTTTAGAATTCAGTTCCAGTTCCAGCTTAGAGTTCAGTTTCAATTCACAATTCACAATTTTCAGTTCCAGTTCAATTTCAGTTCGATCAGTTATAGTTCAGTTTCAGTTCCAGTTTCAGTAATACAGTTCATAGCTTCAATCCAGTTTCAGTTTCAAGTCCAATCTACAGTCCACAACTTATAAGTACAAGTTGAAAGTTCAAAGACTTTCAGCTTGAGGGGATGTTAGAATTATTATTATTAATTATTATTATTAGTTTTCAAGTTATTATAGTATTCTTAGTTTTCAAGTTTAATTAGGTGTTTTAGTCTCTAAGTTAGAATATATATATATATAAGCACTTTGTGTATCAAATTTTTTTAAATTATATTAATATAATTTTATTTTTATATTATTTTAATATCTATCTTTCTCTTATATTATATTTATTATTTATATTTTTATATAAACTCTAATACTTCCCGTATTATGGTCCAGAATGGACTTAACACCATTCTTGAGGTAAAGGAAGATCTATTCGTTGTTAGCTTTCAGAGCAACATACTTAGCGGTTTGCTGTTGAATGAGCTTGACTACCTTATCAATTTTGATCAGTCTGAGATGCCATAAAGACTCGAGATTTCTCAATCTCAGCTACCTCCCTCGTTATTGCTCCGAAATTGGCTGATTTTTATCAGCATCATGGGAATGAGTGTTGACTTTGCGTTTACATCTTTAAGTTATTGCTGCAGAGTAACTAACATTGCAGCAAGATCTTGAATGGTTGGAAAGTTACAGCAGGGACTAAGCTAGAAGTACGGATCTTGCCTTTAATTTGTCTTTGCCTTGAAAGATCTAAATAGCACTGGAAGTATTCTCAGCAGGCAGCTCTTGGGTAAATAGCGTCAGGCAGCAGCAGCAGCAGTTTCAAATTCAGCATCCGAGAGATCAACACCCTGATTATCAGTAAAGTTCTGTTCAGCAGCAAAAATGTCTTAAGAGCAGCACGAGTATTTACATCGTTATTGATTTTTTTAAACTGTTGTGGGTGATTTATGAGGCAAATACACATAAAATCATGAGAAAAGAAAAAACTCTTGCAAATGTTGGAGAGAATACGAGTTTGTTTTGCATAAGTTATTTTAGAATAGATTAGAAGTTATTTGTTAATTAAAAAAAAATTGAGTTAAAAATAATAATTATTTATTAATTTTTTAAAATATGTTGATAATATTGTTATGCTTACCTTGTAAAAATTTTAAAATTAATTTTAAAGTAGTGAATTTTTGAAAATTAATTATAATTAATTTTACCTAAAAAAACCAAACAAGCCCACAGGTGTTGACTAACATAATTTGGGTTAGATGGATAAGAGATCCAATTTTTCATTTGAGATTTTGAATTCGAACCTGGATGTTGTAGATTATATTGAAAAAACTCTTCTCATATTATCCATGAGTCCGACGTAAATCGATTTTGGATTAATTGGAATAAATAAAAGGTAGTGAACAAAAAAAATAAAAATAATAATACAGGTGTTGGACGAAGGGAAAAAAACCAAAAAAATACAGGTGTTGGACGAAGGGAAAAAAAATCGAAAAAATCCAGTTGGACAACACAACAGTTCCGATAATAATATAATGTATAGATAACTAAAAAGCAAATATTATAATAAATTACGAAAAATTGTATTTACACTTTAAAATTTATCAATTATATTTTATAAATAATTTATTTTTAATATTTATAAAATAAATATTATAATAAATTACGAAAAATTGTATTTACACTCTAAAATTGTTTTTAGAATTTTGATTCATAAATTTTAATATTTTCATAAAATAAATTATATTTCATTTTAAGTAGATTATGAAGTATCGGTAATATTTTATGAAGTGTAGAAACCATTTCTCTAAATTATTCGAAAGTGTAAAAAACTAAAATAAATTATTTCACCAATTTGCTTTTAATTCGAAGTTGTCTTAAATACCGCACTTATTTTATATCTATAAAAAGAATTTAACCAAAATATTCAGTCATCCTGAGCGAAAAGCTCACGTTCCTCTCTCTCTCTCGTCATCTCCTCTCTGTCGATCTCAAATCACATAATGCCGATGGATCAAGCGGAGCTTACTACCGAGCAGGTGAACACGCATCACATTCGTCTGTGTGTGAATCTGAATTGTTTCAGCTTTAGTGTCACATCTGATTTTGTTGCCTTCTAAGTTTTAGATATTTATTTGTTTATTTATCTTCTGAATTTGCCGATAAAATGTGATATTATGGCTAATTTTATACGTTTAGAACTCGAGAAGACGAATGGATTGAAGATGAACACGTCACGAAAATTTCAGAAATTGTTTCTATGAAGTATAATTTGGATATGTTACCCCTAATTTTACGATACCCTCAATTGTAAAATAGTCAAAATAAGTAATCTAATTTATGAAGTAGCACTCCCTCGATCCCAAAATTAGAGATAGCCATTGGGGCGATTTGCAAATCTTAAAATTCAAATTAATATGCACCCGTTCAACTATTGAAAATCAACAAGCATGATACTTCTTAGTTAGTTTAAAATAGTTGTAATGGTTTGTTACCGAACAAAATAACTTCGTATCAATTTTGAATTTTAGGATTTTGTAAATTTACTAAAAGAATTGCTGGCCATGTCTAATTTTGGAATAGAGATAGTATAAATTTGTAATACTGTTTCCAAAAGAAAAAATATTTGTCAATTCCTTAATGTTTTTGAAAACTATTGAGGGTCACCCATTTCGAAAATTTTGGTTAGCCATTTTCACTGAATATTGAATTACTCTAGCATTTGAAGGTTATGAAAAGAATTACTCTCGCATTGTTTTCTGCTTTCTTTATTTTAATTTATGAAATTATTTTAATCTGGATTAAGAGTTAATCTCTTACACCAGAAGAACATTTCTTATGATTAGTATTTCTTCACTCCGGCTAACCGTACTTGCTACATGTTGACTGGTCTTTTCGATAATGTCTTCACCAACCATCAATTAAAAGGTTTTCCCTAGTCTTTTGTCAGATAAAATGTAGTATCATGATCCATTATTATTTTAACCAGATATTTATCCACGCATGACAATTACAACTAAATCTTAGACATCTGTTTTGGCTTCAAATCTTTTCTGAACTTGAATACAAGACATCAGAATGATTCACGTTTGTATTGCTATTCATTTTCTTGTTAACTGTGTACAACCAATCTATTCTTATTGTAAATAAGAAATCTTGTATGGTAATCAATGGATTTTTTGAATTTCTGAGCTTAAATTTTTGTGTCCGATAACAAAGTTTCATTGTTTACGGAAACTAATAAATCATTATCTTGTTCTGTTTTTTAAGGTTTTGAAAAGGGATATCCCATGGGAAACGTACATGACAACTAAGCTAATCTCAGGAACAGGCCTTCAGCTGTTAAGGCGTTATGATAATAAAAAACCTGAAATTCCGAAGGAACAGTTACTGGATAATGTAATGTTTTGTTTCTCTACTCTTAACTATGCTTGAATTTAGTTATATTACTAAGAAGCAGAGGCAGAGCTGTAGAGGATTCAGTGGGGTCAGTTGACCCCACTGGATTTTGTAAATTTTTTTTATATATATGAATACAGATGTTAGAGTTACATGTATATTATAATTTTTTTGAGATAAGTCATAATTATTAATAAATAAAATAATTTAAATGGGACTTTCACTTTGTTGTGAGTCATTAATTTTATATAAAAAATTCAAGAGTCCTAATTTTCACCCCCAATAATTTAAATGTCCCTTATTTTTTATATATTTATTATTTTTTCTATTCCAAAATATAAGAGTAATTATTAAATCAAAAATCTTAAGAATCCAAGTATCATAATAATTACACTGTTAAATATTTTATATTATGATTGGGTTGTATTTTTTAGTTTACAATATTTGCACCCGCAGTGGGGTAAAATTCTGGCTATGCCAGTTCTAAGAAGCAATGCTATATACTCTGTATGTCATTATAAATGTAATACCCCTATATTCTTTTATATCCATACCCTTCATCCAATCATCCCTGAATAGGAAACCACCTAGAAATCATATAGCTTGTCAGAAGTCAGAACTTCATTATCCCTTCTTTAGTACTTGACCCCTTATATACTCAAACTGAAGAATGAAGATACTTATTTGACCAAAGTATCTGATCGATTTCCCCCTTGATTATTAATATTTCAACATACAGTACGTAACTTTTACTTATCAAAAAATATATATATATAGTTCTTCGTCTAAATTCTTTTGGGGTCTCTCACCTTATTCCTTCATAACAACATCACCCTCTAGATATTTCTTTTAGTCTTAGTTTAAATACTTGATGAAATTTTAGTGATGTTGACAAGTGGAAGAAATGTTTCAGGATGGTCCAGCTTATGTTCGTGTATTCCTTACCATTTTACGGGATATATTTAAGGAAGAAACAGTAGAATATGTTCTAGCTTTGATTGATGAAATGCTAACAGGTAAGTGTACTGTGAAATTAAGTTGCTTTCGAATCAGCAGAAATTTTACTTATCTGTATTGGCAGGAAACCCCAACAGAGCCAAATTATTTCATGATAAGTCCCTTGCAAGTGAAGATATTTATGAACCTTTCCTAAGGTCAGGATTCTTTAAATATCTGATTGGTAGTATCATATAACGTACATGGATGTGGGAATATCTGATCCACTTTTTATATAAAACTCTAAGCATGTTTGTAAAGTACTTGTAGAAATATTCTAAGTACTTCTATAAATTTGACTCTGAGGTTCAATTCAATAGAAAATGAATAATAATATAAAAATAGAATTGCTGTTACTTTAATAAAGCATCAAGAGATTTGTGGTCTTATAGGATCTATTGTAAATAAATACTTACTTTCGAGAAATTCACCCCCATCAATTTTGTTCCTCTACTTTTATTTTTCTTTTCTTATGTACTTTCTTTCTTTGATTACATGACTTATATAAAAAAAAAATCTTTGATTGCATGAAATATATTTCTTTTATTAAACAAATTGCATAAGCAATTTGATGTAGTTAGTTGCATAATACTAGTTCATCTTTTTTTTTTTCCAATTATATATATTTTTAATTTTTTAATTCAACTGTAGTTAAAGTATCCTACAATCTTTTTTTTTTTTTTTTTTTGTGGTTTCAGACTGCTCTGGAAAGGAAATTGGTTTATGCAAGAGAAATGCTGCAAGACACTTTCCTTGATTGTAAGGTACCTAGATCATGAATCACCACACATTATAGTTTAAAATCTTGAGAGAAGTATGGATTTATTATATCTTATTTGTGGAAACACTGCTTTCAATACTAGTTCTAGATCAAAAGTTCGAGATGATGTCACCATGAACGGGGAGGCTTCTATTTCAAAGAAGCTCACTGCCGTTGATGATGTTTTGAAAGGACTGGTGGAGTGGCTTTGCGCTCAGGTTTGTAGACAGCTCTGATTATACATTGCTTTAGATTTGTTTCCACTTTTTCTTTCATTTTATGAGGTTTTAGTTTGTTTATTGTCTGCTTCTACTAGACACTCCCTGTAAACACTGTTAAGTTCCTTTTTAGGTGCTTTATTCTTCTAAGCATAATAAATACTAAATAATGTCATGATGACAATGATTATATTGATACTCCCTTTGTTCCAAAATTAGAAATACTTTAAAAAATGATGATTTTTATAAACAAATTACCGATTTTACCCCAAAAAGAATATGTTTTTAAAACATATTGGTTTTAGAGATGATGTGAAATTTCATCTATAATTATTATGAAAGGTGAAATTAGAAATATCATGTTCTTTTATTGTACTAAAATAGAAACCTATCTCTAACTCTAGAACGCATAATAACCACCCCTAATTTTGGAAGGAGATAGTAACAGCGACAGTAATAGCTATAGTTACTTTTAAGGATGGATAATTCCACCTTGTTGGTTAGCCACATGTCCTAGTGTCTCAACTCCTGCTTAAGTTTAATTCTCATCTGTGTTGTTGCAGAGCTTCTTTAGGATAGTTAGATAAGATATCAGGTCGTCTTTTGAAGGTATGGAGGCTCATTATTTTATCTAGTGACCAAGATATCTTCTGTAAAATATCTAAAGATCCGATTTATAAGTTTCTACTCCCTTTGTTCCACAAAGCGAGTCCCGTTTTTCATTTTTTTGTTCCATAAAAAAGAGATTATCTTTTAGTGATGCTCGATTATAACTCTAAATAGAAATTTTAGTTTTAAGACGCTCTAAGAACATAATTATATATTATATTTTTTGTAT
>JAUMHB010105237.1:2672-17512 GCA_032359685.1 Pittosporum tobira
ATGAATGTTTATTCATTTTGGAAGAAGTGGTTTTATCCATTCTATTTCTAACCTCATTTTTAACTTAAATTATAGAATTAATTAACTATTTCATTCTGAATATCATTCAATTTCAATAAAATTTTATTATATTTATTTTTCGCAAATAATGAAAATGAAATGAAACATTCAATTAATGGAGTTGGAATTGAAAGCATGTCAACTCAAAAGAATTGTTTTAAAGAATCTTGTTAAACGCTGGAATTGTTTGAGAACTTTGTTTTAGCTCAGCTACTATTTGGAGGGACATCATTACAAATGGTCAAATACAACTCAATTTCATGGGAATAACAAAAGTAGAACGTAATAATTTCCTAGTGCACTTACAACAAATAATTGAGGTTTATTTCCGAGTCCCATCTTAACATACAAAGTGTGCTTACAACAAATAGTTGAGGTTTATTTCTGAGTCCATCTTGCATGTATTGTGGGAGGATTAAAACAAAAAAAACATTTAATTTAATATGTTGGGGCATCTCAATGTCGATCTTTATTTTCATAATGACAAATATAAATTAATGAATTTGTCTTAATTTATATAGAAAATATAAGATAAATAATATCTTTACTAAGTCCTAATAAATATTAATATATTGAAAAGTGATGATTCTTATTTGAGAAATCAAGATGCATGAAGAGCTTTACTAATAATTGACAATGACTTTATTTCAAAGAGATAATTCAAGTTTAGAAGATTGAAGACTAGGTTAGGATTAGTCCCTCTAATAGAATTTTTCATGTAAGTGTTTTTTTTTTTTTTTTGTGGTCCAAATGGTGCAAGTTTAAAAATAATATTTTTATTATATTATTAAAATATATTTCCTTAAAATATATATTTTTATCTTTCATGAAATAATATTATTTATTCTTTATGTCTTGAAATATATTATATGTGTGACACCTCCAAATTCGAGTATTTACAACTTAACTTGAGTTGTCAATTTATTTATAACAGAACACTTTACATCAATACACACATGACTTTATTCTTATACACGATTATTATAAGATACATAATGCCACACTTGAATTATTATATAGTACACTTTTCACAAATTTATTATTTCTCTATAAAGTAGTACGCAACGAAACATCTATACGACTTTACTAACTGGACCTTTAGTTCATTCCCCTAGTTCATTCCCCTGGTATCCCTGCTAACATTATCTTCACCTGAAAGAAATACCATGATTAAGGATAACTGAGTGAGCTCGAATAGCTTAGTAATAAATACAATGATTAAGGATAATTGAAATAATAAAAAAAAAACTATCCTTAATCTTAAGAGTCAAAAAATTGAGCAATACTGAGAAATATTAGACATATTAAATACTTTCAAATGTAATTGCAAGAGAAAAGCAAACACAGAAAGAATAAAACAATTATGAATGTCTAATTTTATCTAATTTTTAAATAATTATTAGGATTTCATCACTGGTCATACTAGCAAATATGATACAACAAAGGCAAAAGCTAAAATTAACATACGTTTTTGCTCTCGGCCAAATACATTCATAATTTAATAATTCTACTACACAAGTCAATAATATAATATTTGTACACTCTTGCCACATAGGCTAGCCACCCATAATGAAATCTGAATATGAAATCCGATGACAATTAAACAATTAAGATAATAATTAAGATAGCAGTTTCAACAAGTTAAACAATTAAAATAACAGTTTCAACATTTGTAACAAAAGTAACCAAAGTATCAACAAATTAAAAATCAAGAAATTATAAACTAACATTACTAAAAGGGTAATAACAATTGTCCAACGCACAAATTGTCAACATATGTTTAAAGTTAAATATAATATTTAATTTCAAAAATTGAAATGCTGAATAACATATTTCTAGTCAAGAAATTTGTTCAAGAGGAACAATTGTATAACGTAGAGGTCAAATAATGATACTCTTTTCAGTGAAAGAAAAATGATGGTACTCCTTACCTTAACGCGTAGTCGGTAAAATTATGACTTTTTACTAGTAAATTGACCTATAAATCGTTTTGTATATTATAATTTGATTAG
Source organism: Pittosporum tobira (assembly GCA_032359685.1). NCBI lineage: Eukaryota > Viridiplantae > Streptophyta > Magnoliopsida > Apiales > Pittosporaceae > Pittosporum > Pittosporum tobira. The sequence continues at coordinate 4,745 of JAUMHB010105237.1, forward strand.
TGATCATAATATATTTAATTATGTAATTTGACTACGGGTTCACATATACTTTTATATGATTTAAAAATCATAATAAAATATACTTTTATATGATTTAAAAATCATATTAAATTAATTTTATTTAAAAATTTTGTAATAACTTGTAAAGTATTTGCGAAAGAATAAAAGTGAAGTCTTGCATCAATTTTGCAAAGAAAATTTTTCATATAATATCTTGTATTATAAATGTACTCTACAAGTTTCGTACGTAGTGTGTAATATGGGTTCAAAATTATTTCATCAAAGACTGAAAATAAAGTGTTACCTGAAAGTTTATTGTACTACCACTTATATTTTCTGACACTCAAAATAATTTTAGTAATACTCAATAAATACTCAAAATAATTTAGTAATATTAAGAAAAACACTCATAATATAGCATAAAATAAGAGAAAGAAGGAAGGTTGTACAAATTCCTTCTAATAAAGTCATTTATTTATACTAATTTTTTGTCGATACTTCCTCAAAAAACTTTGCAAGCAAATAATTTACTCAACAATTCCAAACTACATTTATGTCTACTTTTTAAACTTTTTTCAAAACTTCTTTTCCTAACCCACTATGCATTATCTTATGTCTCCAAAATATTAATACATCAAAACTTCTTTTTATGCATTAAATTTACGTCTCCCAGTAATTTTAAAACTTTTTTCATGCATTATACAAAACTTCAAAATTTCTCCCAATAATTTTAATTATTCCCATAAAAGTTTCTCTCACCATTAATATCTTTCTAAAACTTATAATCTATCCCACATGATTCATACACATATCTCTTTTATATGAAATAAAATTAGCTTATAACAATTTTCTCTCTTCATCTTTTATTTAATTCTTCATCAGTACATCTATATAATTGAGAGACAAATTTTACTATACAGTTTTTAATATTACTCCCAACCGTTCATTAATTTCTACTTTTTAAATAATTTATTCTATTCATTCAAAAACTAACTACTAATTACTTACAATTCTTGCCCCACTAGTATCACATCTTCCTTTTCCTAATAACTTTTTTACTAATAATTCATCCGACATCTTATATCCTTCTTTCCCATCTCATTTCCTATTCCAACTTCCACTTCATCATCTTTCTAAAATTTCAATTTTCATAAATTTTCTTTACAATAAATCTAATAATTCTTCCATCGACTCCTTAAGTCATTACTTTTGACATTTTATACTATAACACATTTATCTTTATACATCCGGCTTTTCTACCCCATGTTAAATATTATTGATACTACTATTATATATTTGATTATTGTTTCCAACACTATTAATGATATTTTCATTTAATACTACTTCCTAACATTGACATCGTCCGTAATAAATTATTTGCCATATCACCATCATAAAGTATATTTTTACTATTACTTATATTACTATTGTATTTATTATTAGGTAATTATACAGTAAAAAGTGACACGTCACCTACTAATAAACAATTATTGATTCTCTAAGTCTTCTATCATTTTGTCGTTATGTTAATAGCAACAGAATAATTGTCCGACAATTATTTTCTTGTAAGGCCTATCAGTATTCTGTTGTGGAGTCCATAAATATTTTATATTGGGGTCCACCAATCATCAGTCGTTATGTGGAAACGAATATTCCCTGGCGTCAATGCCGACATTCTTTTTGTCGAATATATTTGCATTTAGCACTTTATAATTTATTTTATCTCTACCAATTTAACATACACAAATTTTATATTATATTGAAAATATTGGATTCTTACCGTCATACCATAAAATACACTGCAAATCTTCATCCCACGAATAAATCACAAAAAGAAAAATGAAATATAAATTTTTTTAAATAAAAACCTCACCTTGAATAGACTACAACCATAAAACCTTCTTCCCGAATGCTCAGTTCAGGCTTCTTCAAGTGGTGCAATTAATTTACAGTCGGAGCAGCCATTGACATCTCCTATTGTTCACTTATTTCTCACTGAGTACACGATAGGGACTAATAACCCCACTAGAGCTACTCATTTTGGTCCTCAGTGCAAAGAAATCATGATGAATTGAGGAGGGTGGGTTCAGAGAATAGATAAACCAATCCAAAAAAATCGTAATGAATTGAAGATTAAAGAGTTTAAATGAGTTCAAAGTGTAGATAAATCGCCAAGCAAGATGAATTGAATAAACATATTTGAAAATGGAGATGTGATGAACGAGTTTATTAATTAGGAATTAGGTTAAGAGATTGGATTCATGGGTAAATAGATCGGGTTAATTGCTTAAAAAGTCAGATCTATGAGTCGGAAAATGTCATTATCGACATAAAACAATAAGTATAATTGATGCCACGCAAGTATTGCTACGCAGAAATCAATTAAAAAAAAAAAACCTACCAGACTTGATGGCCTTTCAAATTTTAGTAGTATTAAATAATGATTTTATAATTTAATTACAAATTCAATGAATGTCAGAATATTTAACCCAAGTATGTGAAATCCTTGCTCTCCTCCTATCTTATCCGCTTATTATTATTGACTGTCCAAACAGAATCTTAGATGGGACTTTCCAATGACTCGTTTTTTCCTGAATGTCCCAAACAAAAAAAATTAATGGCCGAAATAAATATCAATAATGTTATTATTATTAGATACTTAATTTTTAAATAAACAAACACAAATATGACTTATTAAGCAATTGTACAATATGTCAATGAAATCTTAGCCTAATTATTAAGACTAATGCTCTGAGTCCTCATGTTATATTCGAGTCTGTCTTATTTTAAGTAGAATTTTGTTTTTCTTTTAGGTGAGATTATCTCCTTTATTTATAAATGAAATTTTATTTTTCTTTTGAATGGGATTATCTTATCCATTATTATAGGCTTAACCGTTAATGCTGCAGAGTCTTGTCATTCTTATTAAATGAAATTTTTAATCAATTATTATTATATTATTAATATAATTATTGTGAGATTTAAACTTTGATTGATTAAAAATAAGATTGGTGGAATCGGTGTCACTATCCACTAAAAAAAAAAAAAATAGAAAAAGAAAGAGAAAGAAATATGTGCAATATAACCATTTCATGTTTTATTGATTCAAAATCGTGTATCCTCCCCTCGCTCATGAAATAAACGAAAAAAAATGAAAAAAAGATGAATTTTGTTCAAGAGTTGAAATCAAAAATATTAGAACTTGTCCATATCCAGCTCATCTTTCCGAACTGCATCACATTGTGGATAGACTAGTGAACTAACCGTATCAGCCTGTTACCTGTTATTTATATACAACTGCTCCAAAACGACCAATATTGTTAAAGGGAGAGCTCCTTTCCACCCCCAAAAGCTCTTCCTCATACGGCGACTTGAGCAGCAGCTAACCTAGCAATAGGCACCCTGCATGCAACACAATCAAAGTCTTACAATTAAGTTACTAGATTTTTAACCACAATTTTCACAAAAAAAAAAAAAGTCTCATTTACAAAATAGGATCTTTAAAGATATATTTATATTTTATTTTATTTTTTTTTTCGTAGCAAGGACTTGAACTTGAGACCTAGTCACTTTTATGAAGTAGAGTGTTTCCAAGCGTTAGTCACAACCATTGAGCCATGATCTCATTGGCCCATTTCATATTTAATGATAATGGCATAATAATGTGATTGTACTTACTAAGTTGGGGACGACGCGTCATTTTAGACCAAAACGACTGCTTTTGTAACAAAACAATTGGCAAGTAGGACTCTTGTTTGTGGATTGGATGGATTAACTTCTAAATTACTAATGCTCATTTTAAGTTTAAAAGTCATTTCCTTTACTTTTTGTCATCCGCTGAAGTTAAAAGGAAACTGAAGACATTCAACAAAATGTAGTTATGAATGCTATTCTATCTACCTGAATGGAGAACAAGAAACATAGTCAAGTCCAGCCTGTGCAAAGAATGCCACAGAAGAAGGCTCTCCACCATGCTCTCCACATATTCCAACCTGTAGCAATCACGAAATGTAACTTCCTTAATTAAACCGTAAATCCAGAAGAAATGATCAATAAATTTCTAACACTAAAAATTCGTCTGCTCAAACAATTTCTTATAATAGTCCAAAATTAGCACACCTTTAAGTTTGGTCTAGCTGCACGACCTTTCTCAGTTGCCATCTTGATAAGTTGACCTACACCTTTCTGATCTAGTACCTGTGACAAAAGATTTGATCTTCAGAATCAAGAAAATGACTTTCAAATTTCAGCATTGTCATTTATTTATTAAAAATTTTAAAAATAAAACTGAGACTATGATAATTAATTAAGGACAATTCTTATATGACCCCATTAGGTTTTTGCAACTAACCTCAAATGGATCATTTTGCAGAATGCCCTCGGCTAGGTATATGGGGAGAAACTTGCCAACATCATCTCTACTATATCCAAATGTCATTTGTGTGAGGTCATTGGTCCCAAATGAGAAGAACTCTGCTTCCTTTGCAATCTATTATCAATGTTTAAAGAACATGAGGCTGTAGAGTAAAAAAGGCCTGAACTACTTCTTGCAGACTTCAAACGGACAAAAGAAACTGCACTACATGATTCCTTTATACTCCCCATTCCAGCAAAAAAAGTCACGTTTTAAAATATATTTTTATTCCTTGTTTACCTTAAATACAGTAATTGTTTAGTTCAGAAATCGTAGTGTAATGGTGAGACTGTGATGTTGAAATTATATGCAGCCTCAGAGTTTTGAAAAGAGTAATTTTTCATTATGAAGACTGTCAAATCAAGAACACCATAAGTTCCGGGTATTTAGGCATAAATCAGCTCAAATCACCTCATCAGCAACAAGAGCAGCTCTAGGAATCTCAATCATGGTGCCAACCTTATAGCTTAACGAGGAATCCATCTCTGTGAACACTTTTCTCGCTACACTGTGAACTAGATTCACTTGATGTCCTAATTCCTGCCACTCAGAAGAACAATCTTACAATAAAGATTACATAAAAAAAATAGTCAAAATTTCATCAGCTTTTTTGAATTCACCAAAACAACACAAGTGAAGGAAATAGCAAATAAGTGAGCATCTCATATTTCAAGTAATGAATGTTCATAATAAGTTAAAAATCATAAAAACCAACGGCAAAAGATGGTAGTAAGATAGAATTAACTAGCAGCTTCTAGCTTTCTTATTTGTAACACCAAGCTAGTCCAAATCAGGGAGTATGTGATAATAAAAAAACAAATGAAAGATGAAGACTCGTACCTGAGGAGTCCCAACAAGGGGAACCATTATTTCAGGGAGGACTCTAACACCCTGGTTGCTCATAGACACAGCAGCCTGAAAGATTGCTCGAACCTGCATTTCTGTTAGCTCCGGATATGAAATTCCTAGCCTGCAGACATATGAATAAACAATCATACTTTCTCAATCCTCAGTTATAAAGACATGCAATTTAGCTTGTGAGTATATTATAATATAGGGCAGTGGACCTGCATCCCCGGAAACCAAGCATGGGATTGACTTCTGATAATTTCTCGATCCTCGAGTAAACTTCATCTTCAGTCATACCAGTTTCTCTGGTTAGTTCACCGACAATCTGTTCTAGGTCGCCTTCTGGTAAGAATTCATGGAGTGGAGGGTCTAAAAGTCGGATTGTCACTGGAAGACCTGAAATGTGAACAAATAATCTCATAAATGGAGAGAAAGTTTGAAGTAATTCACCATCAGAGTATCTTCTATAGCATGACATATATTGACTAGTTAACAAATTAATTCTAACTTTTCTAAAAGTAAACCAGAAATAAAATTCAGAAGCAACGAGCAATATTAAACTATAGTTGCAACATAACCTTCATTGCCCTATTTAAAACAGTGTCGCCATTGGTGTAATTAACTGTACCTAATTGTTGGCCCACTATACATTTTAATATTAGATCAAACGTAGAATTTGGCACAATTGAGAGGTACCATCCATCGCACGGAAAATGCCCTCAAAATCAGATCTTTGATAAGGCAACAACAGGTCCAGGGCTGCCTTCCTCTGTTCATGTGTAACTGCCATTATCATCTTCCTCACTGCCTTTATCCTCTCATCAGAAGCAAAGAACTGAAACAAGCGAAGAATTGATTCATTCAAGAACTAGTGTATGTAATACTCCAAGTCAATAGTAAGGGTCCCTCCCTTTTGTGCATTCCATATCTTTTTAAAAAGTCCATAAAATTGTAAACAAGGTAGATATTGCTTATATTTCACAAAACATCCTTGCATAAGGCTAATTTGAAGGAAAATAAAGAGTATAAAATTCCATTATTTGACTCATATTATTCCCCAATACAATGAACTTGCGACGTTTTTTATTCTTAAATGATTCACTTCCTACAGATTTTAGAAGAAGAACAGTGATAAAGATGAAAGAAAAAGAATTACCATGTGCTCTGTTCTACAAAGTCCAATGCCTTGAGCACCATTATTACGTGCTGTAAGTGCATCTTCAGGCGTGTCAGCATTTGCCATAACCTATCATTAAACAAAACTACTCAATCACTGTGTTTCTGAATAAGTGATAGAAAAAAAACATATTTTGTTAAGTAATGGAAGCAGAATCACCTTGAGCTGTCTTACTCCATCAGCCCAAGACATAAAGGTCTCTAAATCACCACTCAAAGCCGGAGGAGAAAGAGGTTGTTTACCCAATATCACTTCACCTGTAGAACCATTGAGTGAAAGCCATTCTCCTTCAGGAATCACTTCGTCTCTGATTACCGCCACCTGCACTACCATAAAATCATTAACCCACTTTGCACTAAAGCTACCCTCTCCTTTCCACAAAAGATCCCCATCTGTCAAAAAAATTGTCCAAAGAAGACTTCATTTTTTATCGATGATAGTAAAAAATGACAAAATATCCTTATGATCACCACTGTAATTTCTTTCTCAAGTCATTAGCACTAAACTAAACATTCACTCACTCTTTCAGAAGTAAACATGAAAAGAAAATTATCCTTAATATTTCCAAATTATGCAAATGAGACTTTCTTTGTGGAAGGATGGGAGAATTATATTATAGAATTCCCATTAAATATTCCCAAAATTGTACCTTTTCACTGTCATTGACGCGTATCTCAGCACAACCAGAAACACAACATTTTCCCCAACCACGGGCTATGACAGCTGCATGAGAAGTCATGCCTCCTCTAGCAGTCAAGATTCCAGTAGCAGCATGCATACCACCAACATCTTCTGGACTGGTTTCCGTCCTTACCTTCAACCATATGTAACCATGAAAAATAAATAAAATAAAATAAAAAATCATGCATAAGTTCATTTTGAACATTTAATTTAGGATCAGTAAGCCAGATCACATAAGCATCATGTAAAGTCATTTTCCTTGTTCATGCCATGCTTCAGTGTCATGTAAAGTCATAACCATCACATAACATAAAATATGAGCATACCAAGATGACATTTTTTCCTTGTGCATGCCACACTTCAGCATCATCAGCACTGAACACAACTTGGCCTACTGCTGCTCCAGGAGATGCAGGCAAACCCGTCGCTACCACCTTGTTTTTGTAAGCAGAGGGATTCTCAAACTAAAACAAAAGGATTATTTTCCATTTAAACTTAAATTCACATTTGTTATCAAAATATATAGGTTACATGTACTTTTAGGCTTCCTTTAGAAACATCTATACCTGTGGGTGAAGAAGCTGGTCAAGATGTTGTGGCTCCACCATCTTAATTGCAGAGCGAGTATCAACAAGTCCTTCATTGACCATGTCTACAGAAATCTTCACCGCACCTTGACCTGTACGTTTGCCTGTTCGGCATTGCAACATCCATAACCTATTTTCTTGAACAGTGAATTCAATGTCCTGTATCCAACATCAAAATTTTCACTATTCTGCCAAAATAATACCTACATCATCTGAGGAAAATTTATATTTAAGACGTTTACCATCATATCCTTGTAATGTCTCTCCAAAATCTCACAATTTTCTACAAGCTCGTCGTAAGCTTCAGGCATGCAATTTTTCATGGTATCCAAATCCTCAGGTGTTCTAATGCCGGCAACCACATCCTCTCCCTGTTCAAAGCTGCTTATCAGTCAACTCATAGAATCACGAAAGTCAAATAAGTAAACATTCACAATTAATTATTGGGCAATTAATTTTTTCAAAAGGAGGTTTGATATTTTCACTAGGGCCTCTCTCACATTCATTGGGGACCCATCCACTAATCATGTGACTTGTGAGGAGAGGTTTGTGGATATACCTAATCCACTTGTGGAAATATCAATCCCCTAATTACAATAAGAGTCATAGTGGAATTTGCAACTTTAGACCTGAGCATTGACAAGAAACTCTCCATAGAGCTTCTTTTCACCCGTGCTTGGGTTTCTCGTAAATAAAACTCCTGTACCAGAAGTGTTCCCCATGTTACCAAACACCATACATTGAATATTTACGGCTGTGCCCTTTAATCCAGTTATCTGGTTGATGCTCCGATACTTATTGGCCCTAGGACTGTCCCATGAATCAAAAACAGCTTTAATAGCCAATTCTAATTGCTTTTTCGGATCTGCAGCCAGAATCGAAATTAGACAAGGCTAGTAGTAAGCTATGAATTCTTGTTCCTACTAAATAGTTATTCCGTTCTATATAAAGATTCCCATAACGACTTGTTAGTTTAATAGTGGTAGCGTGATAGTGAATTGTGGTAGTATACTTGAGAATATTGAGTTGTTTTATACTACAACCCATACAAATGTGAATCTCATTATGGAACGAGAAAGCGGACAAATGAAACAGAGGAAACATAAGATATTGGTGACCATACTTGATACCTGAAGGAAACTTTTCACCAGTAGCTTTAAGGTAGACATTCTTGTATTGCTTCACAAGCTCTTTCAGATCAGATGCTGTTAAATCAGTGTCTTGCTTAACTCCTTTTGCAGCCTTCAAATTTTCTAATTCCTCCTCAAATGAGGAGTGCGGAATGCCCATTACCTTCAATCAAACACATAATAACTGTCACGATCGTCTAAAGAAAAAGGCTAAAAGGTATTTTTGACTTTGTGTTTTTACGACTTTTAGACATTGAACCATGAGGAAAACACTTTTTCAAATCGAATCTCAATGTTCATACATTTTTAGAAATTGAACCTTCCGGTGAACTAAAATCTAATTTTTGCCGGAAAGTTCAAAATTTTCCGGTAGTGTGAATTTTTTGAGGGGCATATTTGTCTTTTAAGGGCACCATGATAATTTTGCACTAAAGGAATACCTCATCTAATCCATCTCACGGCAAATTATGTTCTTTAACTCTATTGAAATAACCTTTTTGCCCTTCCTCCGGCGAAAATTTTGAATTTTCCGGCAAAAATTGGATTTTGGCTCGCCGGAAGGTTTAATTTCTAAAAATGTATGAACATTGAAGTTCGATTTGAAAATTTTTTTTTTGCCATGGTTCATTGTCTAAAAGTGATAAAAACACGAGGTCAAAAATATCTTTTAGCCAAAGAAAAAACATATCTGCTATTCCATGTCATAAGATTCCATTCAAACGTGCAGATTACATTAAAAGCAGTAAAATAATTTCACACGACCCTGTGATCTTGCTTCTGAAAGAATGGAAAGGAAGTTAAATAGCATAAAATTTGTAAAGAAGCACTCACAACATTTCCAAACATGTCTAGAAACCGTCTATATGAATCATATGCAAAACGCTCTCCACTTTTGGAAGCCAAACCAGCAACGACTTCATCATTCAGTCCAAGATTTAAGACAGTGTCCATCATACCAGGCATTGAGATCTACACATTAGAAAGAAATCAACTAGAACAAGAAAATGATATTAGCTGACTTTTTCCCAATTAAACTGCCACTAAAAGGTACTTACTGCAGCACCAGACCGAACAGAGAGGAGAAGGGGCTTAGACGGGTCAGCAAGGAATGCTCCCATGTCATCCTGCACGGAATCCAACCCGGCCAAAATCTCTTCCCACAATCCTTGTGGAAGGATTTTGCCATTCATCTGATATTCTTGGCATGCTTCTGTTGATATGGTGAACCCTGGAGGAACGGATAAACCAATGCTTGCCATTTCAGCCAGGTTTGCTCCTTTGCCTCCAAGCTATATGCAATAATATGCATAAACATACAAAAACGCATGTCAGTAAACGTGCTCGAAAGATCAATTCGCTAAACAAAAACTATAGCAAAGAAAAAAGATGGACAATTAACTTATATATATATATATATATATATATATATATGCATCGAAAAATACGTGGAAGTCAAGTCACTTACCAAGGACTTCATACCCTTGTTTCCATCACTCTTTCCTTTTCCAAACGTGAATACTCTCTGAACCAAAAGAGGAAACAGAGTTATGGTCTAACCAACACAACATTTCATGATTAAAAGGAGCTATGGAAGGACTAGTTTCAATCATGACGATGCCTGTCAATAATATCAGCAACACTACTAAGCTATGTTTGGAAACTCAATTCAAAGCACGGAATTGGAAGCAGAAATTAACAATTTGATCCATTTGCAGCTAAAAACTATTGATTTCCTGACTTAGTTTATTAGTTTAATTCCCTTCTTGGAAAACTTCAATTACCTTCATCATGGCTTCCATTAGTCAGAATGCTAGAATAGTACCAATTTATTTGGTTCAGTGAAGAAATATAGCTAGATTGCAGAAAACTGGTTCCAAGAAACACTCTTATCATATAGTGTCATGTTGCAGAAAACTATTGTATGAGATTTACTTCATTATGGGAACTGCACCCACTATACGACAACTGTTTTAACAGAAATACGTGTCGAATTTATTGGCTTGAAATTGAAGGCGATGACTCCATCCCTATCTACTTCATTTAATTTTTTTTTTCTTTCCTTTTTTTTTTTTTTTGGTCGTAATAAGAACCTTCATTAATCTATAAATCGTCACAAACAGATAACCCAGCAGCCTTAGTTAGGTATCGCCATTATGATCTAACAGCAAACCGTTTACAGTATGTTCATCAAGCTGAATTGGGAAAAGTGAGAGATTAAAGAATATACACACACACCTTCAAATTCTGAATAGCCAAGTACTTGCATTAAACACTCTTGGCTTACATGCAGCAATATTCTAACTCTTTCCGTCCTAATATCAGAGTCCATTTTTTCTGCTTTTTTTTTCACATTGACACCCATTAACATCATTTTTATTTACTTACTATTTTAATGTTCAATACTGAAATTTGAATCGCAACTTTTACTTAAAAAATCATTCTGTTATATAATATTTTTGGAATATGTCTGGTCAGCCTCAATTAGCATAATTACAAAAAACCAGAAAGACAAATATGTATCACATTAATTTGATCTACTCCAAAATTTTCAATTCGTTTAACATCCTCCTAGAATTATGAAGAACTAGTCATTGAGTTTTATACAAAATTTTAGGAACTGTCCAACTTACGATACTTAAGGGCATATATGGAAAATGGAAAGAAAAGTGAGTACGGTGGTTCAACTTGAACAAAAGTCTGAGGTTGAGATTTATGGTCTCAACGCAGGTAAAAACCATGGGTTAGATTATGCCTTTTTTTACCAAACAAGTTTAGAAACCAAGTTTGGGCCTTTAAACTCCCCAAATAATGGTTTCAGTTCACTATCAAATATGCGCATAGTGTCATGTTATTCACATTAATTTGTAGAGAAAAATATGTGTTATAATTTATTAATTATATCACTCCAATAATTGGTCAGATAAGGTCCATCACATTTTTCATTCTCTTGTTTCTCTTATGAGTAGCATGATGTCTTTCTTGTATTGAATATTTTCTTGAAAATTTGAGAGGAAAACGTACGAGAGTAAAAATTGTTAGATTAAGATAATTCAATGGAGGATAATACTTTTGGTGTATTGGGATATTTTTCTCAATAATAATTTTTTAATGTTTAACACGGCTAAATTTAAAGACTTTTTAATATATGTCAAAATACATGTACAAACCTTTGATACCCGTAGGAACCTTTAACCGAATAAACATTAATAGAAAAAAAAGTTACATTAAGTATTATTTTGATAAGCAATTTTTTTTTTTATTATATCACATCATTGTGTTATCATTCACGTTACAAGAAACTTGTAAAAGTATTAATAATACTTGTAAAAATATCAATTAAAAAATTATACTCAATACACAAAACTCTCACTATTAATATCAATTTCCAAAATTAATTATCCACACAACATTAATACTTGTAATGTACAGTGTACCTTTTTGGTAACCATGGCAGGGTCTGATATTAATAGTAAAAGTATTAATAATACTTGTAAAAATATTAATTAAAAAATTATACTCAATACACAAAAGTCTCACTATTAATATCAATTTTCAAAATTAATTATCCTCGCAACATTAATACTTGTAATGTACAGTGTACCTTTTTGGTAACCATGGCAGGGTCTGATACAGGACTGAGAATGGCTAGTAACCGCGTTCGACTCCGGGGTGGGATCTTGCACCTCTTTGGTGGTGGGTTCATGAAGCCATGTGCATTGATATGTGAGTCCTGCTGGCACCGACTGAGTCGAAGTCGACTGGACCGCTGGCTCACACCAAGGAATGGACGGTTGGGTCTAGGACTCAGAATATCAATCTGCTCTCCATATTTTTCCTTTAACAATATTTGAACATACACGTCATGTGTACTGCTACACCTTGTAGTAAGCATGCCCTTCCCGTATGATGAAGACATCTCCAATCCTCCCA